>JABXWE010034482.1:0-21932 GCA_014611495.1 Limonius californicus
CTATTTTGTTACATTTATAAATATAGAAGCTTTATTTACAGCATTCACTTCACTCTGGTGGTTTATTGTGCTCTTGTTTGTATGTTGAAACCCGTAAGTTTTATTCTTCGTGGTAAGAGTTGTTTACCCTTAGATGGATCCGTTAAGGTAGGTCATAGGTCATAAGAATCGCTGCACGCCGACCGGTGAAGGGTCTTGGCGCCGTTTTGAGAATTGTGTTGTCGATTCACCTACACCCGTTTCGCAGACGAGTTAGACGTGGTGAATACATCGAAACATTGC
The DNA here is from genome assembly GCA_014611495.1 of Limonius californicus. Lineage (NCBI taxonomy): Eukaryota > Metazoa > Arthropoda > Insecta > Coleoptera > Elateridae > Limonius > Limonius californicus. The sequence continues at coordinate 283 of JABXWE010034482.1, forward strand.
AGTGAGTTACCCGTGGGTAATAATTCGGTGTTTCAGGCCTGTTATGAAAAGTTTTGTCTTTTGTCCTGTCGTTACCTGTGGGGGCTAGTTTGAAGGTTTTTTGTAACATACTTACAAAGAAATAATCTTGTTTCAACAAACAATATCAAATACACTGACAGAAGTTTTAGACTATGACTAAATTCGACTTATATGCACATAATCTTCTAAAAAAATGTTACAATGAAGTAACTAATTTTGTTATAATGTTTCTTTTTAATTTATATCAATCATGGTACAAGTTGGTCCCGATTCACTTTTCTCTTAATCTTCTATGTTATGGAAGCTATTATATTCATTTCCATTGTAGACTATCGAACGCCATCTGTTTCCAAGCGACTGCAGTACTCAATGCCATTTACAAATTTCAAGATATTAATCATTAATTATCGCCGACTAAAGAGATTTTAATTGGGTATTTTCAACCTGAATGTTTTACTTGTTTTCTTCGGGGAAACAACGTAGACTTTAAATTATTGTAAGAATACTCGCTAATAAGTTTGTGTACTGCGAGAGCATTTTAAACTTTTTCTTCATTTAACTTAGCGAAGAGATTTAATTTTCTTCGGAACTAATTAAAATTTTTACAAAGCTGTTAAACTCTTCTGTACGTCGCGCATATTCCTGCTCATCGCCTTTAACATAGTGAATTGGTTTAGATATTCAGCTGATTATTTTAGGTACAGTGATTATTGTCACCGAAAACACGTTTGTTTGCTTTAATATTTGATTTTAGTAACTGGTAGAATTCTGTTAAGAGTAGTAGCAGTTATGGACATTTCTGAAACAAAAAGCACTCGGATGTGTATATTTTAGCAGCCCAAACAGCAGAACTTGCGAGCCCAACGGCCCATAGCCCTCTAATTTCCTAATTTGTGGTCGTAAAAGCACTGTTTGTGGTTACTTTCCCTGGAACTTCTCACAACTTACAAATGCGTAACAAGTCGTTAAACAACGAACTTATATATTTTCTGAATTCCAGCAGGATTCATAATCTACACATACGTCTGGATTTTTTAGCAAACGGATAATTCAAGTCACGTTACAAGTACAAACCAAGCTTACTGCTCGTAATGCAACACAATTAACAAAACACGTTTTCAGGTTCAAATTCTCATTAGCGCAAATAATGGACTACTTTATGGCTCGCTAAAAGTTGTCCTTTGTTATAAAATTGACATAAACGACACGCAAAAGCCTATTATTTCTTCACTCATAATCCCCATGTAACTACTAAAGTTACCATTTGAGAACCTTTAGAAACACAAACAACTTCTAAAAATGTTAATGGTTAGTCATATAACCTGATTATGGCATTAAATCAAAAAAACTTGATAATGGCTATACCACTACCATCAGATCGTAAACCCCGGTTACCGTTGTATAACAGAAGCAATCAGCAAATAAAGAATCTATATTACGGCAACATAACTAGTATTGAGCGTAGAAGCGATTAATACCGAGTACTTGTACAACCAGCAGCAGCATAAGAAATCCAATTATAGTATTATATTCACCAGCTTATGTAACAGGTTGTAGTGCGTACATCACCATCATCGATCTAAGAAACCTAATAAGTCCTATATAGTCATCCGCACATTAGCATAATGGTAATTGTATAAGTATCATCTTGTCAATACACTCAATAATAGCTGCAGAACCACCATCAAACTAAGAAACATGGTTAATCCTGATGATGGCTGTCCAACCATCAGGCCAAGAAATATACATGGAAATAAACAATATTTTACTTATTTAATTTAACTACAAATTGTTCCTGCCTTATGCACGAGATTATTAACCAGAGAAGGTTTAGAAAAATAATTGTCAAAACATAGCAGACAACAGGCTGAGAATTTGATAATGATTTTAAAATATTTATGAAACCATCTAACACTTATCTATTACACCCTTATGACATAACACGGTATAACGATCATCAGGTCAAGAATTTCACTAATATCTGCATTATAACAATTAAGATGGGACATACGCCAAAAAGGATGCTGGTGGATTTAAACAAGTCAGGCATTATCAGGCCTAAGAGAACTGTTGCCAAACTAGGAAATCTACTAATGTATATGTATTTAATATAAGGACACACATTTAATAACGAGTGTATAATCAACATCAGACCGAAAAACTAACGTTCAATCTATGACTATGATTAGCTCAATTACAACCACTGTATAATCAAACTATGTAAGTGCAGCATAAAACGGGTTGATGACTTTACAATCTTGTTCACCTAATTATGACTATACAGCGAATATTCGGCCATAACACTCTATAATGAATATATGACCGCATATAACTGTTAGGTAGAGTAAATAGAAAACTGAATATAATTTATACGTATTTGATAGTACATGTCGCTCCTTTAATCAATGTTTGTTTCCTTACTCAACATAGGACTGCTAATCAATTGAGAACTATAAGAGAATCTAGTAAAGATTACCAACTAGGTTGAAACTTTTAATTAGAAAAATATTTTTTACTGTAGTAACTATTTCCAGTCAACTGCTCCAGATGAGTGATGCATTTTGCAAAAACTGAGGTCATGGCCATGCAATCCTTATCAGATCAAAATACTTACTGATGGATTTATAACCATCATTGTGATCGGTTACAACTATACTATAAGACATGAAACTTTGTGTAACCATAATTATATCTTGCAGCCTTATTATGGCTTTATAATCATGGCCATTTCAAGAAACACAATGTTCATTATATAGCTAACATTAGGATCTTGATTATGACTGCGTAATCATATACAATCGTTAACAAACTAAAAAAATAAATCTGAATCCCGTCAATCATATTTACATTTCCTAGACAACATAGAATTATTAATCAATACAGTACTACAAGCGAAAACACTTTCGGGTTAAAACTGCCATCAGTCTCAGTTGTGGGCCAAACCAATCTAACTGAATGATCCCATATTTGTAATTCCGTGAATCATATTTACGTTAACTAAACAACGTAGGATTATGAATCAATTCAGTACTATAAGCAAAAACACTTTTGGGTCAAACCGGCCATAGTTGTGGGTTCTGTAACTCTCATCGGGCTATGCAGTGTAGGTTTGATTATATAATCACCATTAGGCGACGACCTTTTGACCTTGTAATCAAATATAAGCGGTAGCAACTTAAAAATCCAAATCAATCTAACTGAATGGTCTCATACTTGTAATCCCGTGAATCATATTTACGTTAACTATAACAACATAGGATTATGAATCAATTCAGTACTACAAGCAAAAACACTTTTGTATCAAAAATGCCATCAGTTGAGGGTTCTGTAACTCTCATCGGGCTATGCAGTGTAGGTTTGACTATATAATCACCATTAGGCGAAGACCTTTTGACTGTGTAATCAAATGTAATCATATTTAAATTAACTAAAAACTTATGATTATGAATCAATTCATTGGGAAATGCTTTTGAGTCAAAGCAACTTCAATCTCAGAACCGAGTGAAGATTTAATTTTTCGTACGGTGCGTGTTGACTGCTATATATTTTTCATCAGCCCAACAAACACAGTTTTAATCCTAAAACCACCATTAGGCAAATACTCTTTATAATGCCTGTATCATCTATAATATATAATTGGTAGCAATTTAAATATCCAAATTAATTGATTTGAATTCTCCCACATCTGTAGCCCCGTGAATCATATTTACGTTACCTAGTCAATTCAGTATCATAAGTGCAAACACTTTTGAGTCAAAAGTACCAACAGTATTCAGTCGCAAATTGAAATTTCTAACTAAATTAGTTATTTCCTCTTACTTGCTTATTCATGCTAGCGACTATTTCCGGTTAGTTACATCATGTGGGCGACATATAGCGAAATTAATAAAATACCAATAAATAGAAAATAAATAAAAATAAATAAATATAATCTCAACAAGGGAATGAATAGAACATTATCCAGAGCTATGATATGTCCCACAAGAAGAAAACACAACGAATGAGGAAAGTGAGAATATACGACTATTATATGGAGACGCAATTGTGTTAACAGATCTACAGGAAGCTATACAAGAGCTATTCTATTCTATTCTACCAAAGTCGCTCAGGTTCGAATCCTGAGCACTGCACTTTGTCAGGGTGTTTGTGTTGTCTGGGGCATGTTAGACCTGTAAATATCACGAAATGTGCTGAGCATGGATAATCTGGGTGGGATGGGAATCTTGGAGTGGCCTTTAGCAACTCCGCGATTCATTATAAGGAAAAAAACAACCTATAAAATCTATGCTAGAATGATAACAACCGATTGAAAACACTTTCTGACACGTTTCTTCTAGAATAACGAAAGGGTTTCCGGAAGGTGAGTTCATGCCACGACAACGTGTTCACCATAAAGTAGCTAATATAGAAGAGACGGGAGTTTAATCTAGAGACGCATTTAGGATTTATAGACTTCATCAAAACCTTTGATCGAGTGAATAGGAAAATACTATGAGACATAATGAAAAACTGAGGGTGTATCCACATCACCTTATCAAAATAATACAGAGTCTTTATCAAAATACAGAAATAATAATGATATCTATCAACTATCAATATAAACCAAGGTGTCCCACAAGAATGTATCACCCGCGCTATTTAATATTTATATAGAGAAAATCGTTAGGCGATGGAAAAAGCTAGTTAACTCATAAATTAGAGTAAACAACGGTGTATGCAGAAATAGTCTGCTATTCGCCCGACGACTAAATAATAATGTAAAAAAATGAAGATGATCTCTAAAGGGCAATATGCAAGCTTAGTCAGTTATGTAGTAAATATAATTTTGAAATACCCATAAATAAGACGAATATTACGGCTTCTGTATGTCTAAAATCGTCATGGATAACAGAAACATAGAAATAGTGAGCAGTTTACTCCTTAAGCTGTGATATAAGTTATGAACACGATAATGAAATATGAAAGAAAGTAAATAACCGTCAATGATGTGTGATATTACTCATAGAACACTATAAGATAAGCTACTGAAAGACACAAAAGTGAAACTTTATAATGACCACCCCGCTACTAACATACGGCTGCGAAATCTGAACTATTACAGAAAAGCACAAAACCAGCATACAGAGTGCTAAAATGAAATTCTTAAGAAACACGAAAGGACGTACAAGATTGGACAAGATACCTACTAATGAAATTCTCAACGAATTGAATATCTATTCAATAAACGAGGAAAGATGAAGCTTTAAGGAAGACTGGTTAGAGCATCTGAACAGAATGGAAGAAGGAAGACTACCAAAGAGGGCATTAAATTATAAACCAGCGGGAAGAAGAGATCCACGACGGCCGAGGAAGTAAAAGAAAATATGAATTCACAACAGGCAAAGGTCTAATCCATGAAAGAGAGAAGAAATTAGAAAACGAACTCAATGTAATTGAATTTTCCCATATCTGTATTCTTGAATCATGTTAACGATTCCTAAACAACTTAGGCTTATTAATCAATGGAGTACTAGAAGCTCAAATATTTTCGAGTCAGTGCTACCATCAGCCTCTAACTATAAGGAAATTGCTAGCTACAAATTTTTAATGACAGTAATTAATTATTTTCACTCTATTTAATCATAGCGACTACTTCTGGTCAACTATACCATGCAGATGACACATTACACAAAGAGCCTGGTAATAGCTATATAATCAACATCAGCTTCAGGACAACAAACTTGTTGGATTTACAAGCATCATTATGTTTGGTTACTATGTAATGTTCAGCACGACATCAAACGCAATGATTGATGGTCATTATTACACCTTAAAGCCAGATTATGTTCTCATAATCATCACCCTTTCCAGAAATGTAGTTTTGATAACAGAACCAGCATCAGGCAAAGAGCCTCTGCAATGACTACATATCCGTATAGCCGCTTTCCCATATACATGTATATATAGTTCTGTGAATGTTTACGTTTCTTAAACAACATAGGATTATGAATCAATTTAGTACCATGAGGGAAAATACTTTTTGAGTCAAAAATAACAATCAGCCGCAAAATGTTTTAAAGACTACTAGCTAGTTTGGGATTTTTAACTAAATAATTTATTTATTTCCATTTTATTTTTTATCATAGTGACTATTTCCGACCAATGAGCGCAAAAGGCATACTGATTACTATGAAGTTATTATCAAGTCTATAAACTTGCTGATGGATTTATAACGGCTATTATGTCCTAACCCCTCATTATGGTTCGCGCTATGCAAAGTAACACCTAATTATAATTTTTAATCAATCATATATAAACTAGCAATTAAATTGGTATGAAAACGTATAGAGATGGGGCATACTGAAGCCGACCAATTGATTTTATAGACACACGGTTCAAGAACTCTTACAACGAAATCTTTAATATAGGGGTAATAGATCGCGGACCATTAATATTCAGCAAAGTGAAAAGTCGACTTGTCAAAAGGCTCTTTAATAATTCTGTCAATTTAATTTAATTTATCATAAAATAAGCCACTTTAAAGTGACACATTGCACGCCCCTCTGAATCCCGCGCTTTTCCAGCCTTCATGCGTCTTGGTGAGCCGCTGGTCGATTTCTATTGGGTTTTTGTGTTTGCGACTATCTACACCGACAGCCATTCGATTTTTAATTCGAGATCATAAAAATTCCGAGAAACTGCCCGATTTAGTTAAAGGTCCAAAATTACGAGCGTATGCACTCTGCAGGTAAATGGATTTGGTAATTTTCCAAAACATATTTCATGCAATCTCGTTTTGCAGCGCACTCTCAATTATTACCTCCCACCGAGTGGAAAGGCAAGATAATTAAAAAGCTGAAATTTTAGGGTAATAGGATTTCGATACTCCCGCTAATGGCTGTGTCATTTTAAACTTCATTTGGTTGCGGAGAAAAGAAGATTATTGACAATTTATTACCTACTCTGCGCTCCGCAACTTTGCACTTTTATAAACTCAGATTCGAGCTCATTATTATCACAATTTTCAACTGCAGCGTCGAAATCCTAGCGTCTATGGTTGTCTATGCGTTTTTACGCTTGCGTTATTCAAATTTCAATTCAGTTATGGTTGGCTAATTACATTCATCCGATAAATTTGTATTGGCTGGTACTAATTCTAATTACTCAGAATTCAGCAGTATATGCAGTTACGTACTTTGTAAATACGCGTATCTAATTCCATATACAATTGTAATTAGTTAGATAATTAGATTAGAGCTTGACTGCAAAGTGGATTGAAACTGATTTGAATGTAAATACGAATTGTAGAATTTAACTTACTCAATTACTTAATTCAGATCAGGTTTTAATTCCAGGCATATTTAATTTATGTCATAGGTACTATATCTAAATTGAATTGAATTACATTTACATAGCATGAGAAAACTCAGATTAAATTTGAATGCACTTTACGTATTACATACAGTTCAAGAAGATGTTAATTTCAAATCATCTAAGTTAATGTTTTATACTATATTAAACCAGTTCGGTCCTCTAGCAAACATTCATTCGAATTGACTTAATATTCAGTTCTATAAAAATTTACACCGAATTTGGATATAGTTGTATTTTTCTTCTTCTTCGAGTGCTTTATCTCTTACGAGACGTAGCGATCTTCTCTCTTATACCTGTGTCGCGCGTTTAGAGCGCCGCAGGCATTCATACAGGACCTACAGCTTAAAGTGGGCTCCGAACGACAGGAAGTGTAAACACTTCTACTCCAGAAAAGATTTACTAGGCAGAATACCCCGCTGCCTTTCGAGGGAGAACGGCCGTTAAAAATCCGATGTTCCGGTACTGGGAATTGAACACCGGAGCTTCGGCGTAGAAGTCTAACGCGTTAACCTCTAGCCCGCGGCCACCTTTCTACATGTATACTTGCATATTGAGCCTAAATTCGCTCTACTTTGAATTGAGTTTAATTTGTGTTATCCCAACCTAATTCAAACTAAATGTACTTTCTGTCGAATTAGTTCCAAATTGTTTTAATGCAAATTAAACTTCATTCGAATTAAATTTGACTATAATTGCCTCTAAGCCAGTTTTGCTTGAATTGGTTTCTATTTTACTGCATCTCAAATTCCAATCCAATCTAATCATTATCGAACATAAGTGGAGACACTTCAAATTGAAATTATTTAAAGTCATTTTAGTTTCAGACGAATTTCGATGTAATTATGCGTCAATTATAGGTAGAATTTTCATTAAATGTAATTAAATTGGAATCGGGGTGACACAAATTGATTTAATTTTAATCGGACCAATCACTGGCTTTATTTTTTAAGTGGAGTTAAATTAAGTTCACTTATATCATATCGATATTCAATTCGCATTGAGTTTTATTATATTCACATTAGGTGTTAATGCAAATTTAATTTAATTGTAATGTGATTAGTTTCCAACAACATGACTTGATCTATATATGTTTCCTTCTAATTGGTACAGTGAGAATTACGTTAGGCAAACCCGTCTTATTTCTGTTAAAAGAGTTGCTTAACTTACGCCTCTAATTTGCACTGTGCGAATTAAAAGAGAGCATACGTTGATCAAGTCATGGCTTATTGCAAACAATCGACCTTTCGAACATGCGGTACTGTTTCCATAAGGTACTTACATTATATTCGGTTTAATACCAAATCGAATTTTATATAGCATCAAATTCCCGTTTATTTTAAATTAATTCGATCAGTTGCTAATGCTGCGTAAAATATTCGTTTTCATACTAAACCGAATTTTATGTGGTATCGAATTCCGATTTAATTTAAATTAATATGATCAATTGTTAATTCTGCGAAAAATATTCGGTTGAATACCAAACCGAATTTTATATGGTATCCAATTCCGATTGAATTTAAATTAATTCCATCAGTTGCTAACTCTGCGTAAAATATTCTGTTTCATACCAAATCGAATTTTATATGGTGTCCAATTCCGATTTAATTTAGATTAATTCGATCAGTTGCTAATGCTGCGCAAAATATTCGGTTTAATACCAAATGGAATTTTATATGGCATCCAATCCCGATTTAATTTAAATTAATTCCATCAGTTGCTAATGCTGCGCAAAATAGTCTGTTTCATATCAAATCTAATTTTATATGGTATCCAATTCAGATTGAATTTAAATTAATTCCATCAGTTGCTAACTCTGCGTAAAATATTCTGTTTCATACCAAATCGAATTTTATATGGTGTCCAATTCCGATATAATTTAGATTAATTCGATCAGTTGCTAATGCTGCGTAAAATATTCGGTTTAATATCAAATCTAATTTTATATGGTATCCAATTCCGATTGAATTTAAATTAATTCCATCAGTTGCTAACTCTGCGTAAAATATTCTGTTTCATATCAAATCGAATTTTATATGGTGTCCAATTCCGATTTAATTTAGATTAATTCGATCAGTTGCTAATGCTGCGCAAAATATTCTGTTTAATACCAAATGGAATTTTATATGGCATCCAATCCCGATTTAATTTAAATTAATTCCATCAGTTGCTAATGCTGCGCAAAATAGTCGGTTTCATATCAAATCTAATTTTATATGGTATCCAATTCAGATTGAAATTAAATTAATTCCATCAGTTGCTAACTCTGCGTAAAATATTCTGTTTCATATCAAATCGAATTTTATATGGTGTCCAATTCCGATTTAATTTAGATTAATTCGATCAGTTGCTAATGCTGCGCAAAATATTCGGTTTAATACCAAATGGAATTTTATATGGCATCCAATTCCGATTTAATTTAAATTAATTCCATCAGTTGCTAATGCTGCGCAAAATATTCGGTTTAATACCAAATGGAATTTTATATGGTATCCAATTCCGATTGAATTTAAATTAATTCCATCAGTTGCTAACTCTGCGTAAAATATTCTGTTTCATATCAAATCGAATTTTATATGGTATCCAATTCCGATTGAATTTAGATTAATTCGATCAGTTGCTAATTCTGCGCAAAATATTCGGTTTAATACCAAATGGAATTTTATATGGCATCCAATTCCGATTGAATTTAAATTAATTTCATCAGTTGCTAACTCTGCGTAAAATATTCTGTTTCATACCAAATCGAATTTTATATGGTGTCCAATTCCGATATAATTTAGATTAATTCGATCAGTTGCTAATGCTGCGTAAAATATTCGGTTTAATATCAAATCTAATTTTATATGGTATCCAATTCCGATTGAATTTAAATTAATTCCATCAGTTGCTAACTCTGCGTAAAATATTCTGTTTCATATCAAATCGAATTTTATATGGTATCCAATTCCGATTGAATTTAGATTAATTCGATCAGTTGCTAATTCTGCGCAAAATATTCGGTTTAATACCAAATGGAATTTTATATGGCATCCAATTCCGATTGAATTTAAATTAATTTCATCAGTTGCTAACTCTGCGTAAAATATTCTGTTTCATACCAAATCGAATTTTATATGGTGTCCAATTCCGATATAATTTAGATTAATTCGATCAGTTGCTAATGCTGCGTAAAATATTCGGTTTAATATCAAATCTAATTTTATATGGTATCCAATTCCGATTGAATTTAAATTAATTCCATCAGTTGCTAACTCTGCGTAAAATATTCTGTTTCATATCAAATCGAATTTTATATGGTATCCAATTCCGATTGAATTTAGATTAATTCGATCAGTTGCTAATTCTGCGCAAAATATTCGGTTTAATACCAAATGGAATTTTATATGGCATCCAATTCCGATTGAATTTAAATTAATTTCATCAGTTGCTAACTCTGCGTAAAATATTCTGTTTCATACCAAATCGAATTTTATATGGTGTCCAATTCCGATTTAATTTAGATTAATTCGATCAGTTGCTAATGCTGCGCAAAATATTCGGTTTAATATCAAATCTAATTTTATATGGTATCCCGATTGAATTTAAATTAATTCCACCAGTTGCTAACTCTGCGTAAAATAATCTGTTTCATATCAAATCGAATTTTATATGGTATCCAATTCCAATTTAATTTAAATTAATTCCATCAGTTGCTAATGCTCCGTAAAATATTCTGTTTAATACCAAATGGAATTTTATATGGTATTCAATTCAATAATTTAAGTTAATTCGATCAGTTGCTAATGCTGTGCAAGATATTCGGTTTAATATCAAATCGAATTTTATACGGTATCCAATTCTGATTTAATTTAAATTAATTCGATCAGTTGCTAATGCTGCGTAAAATATTCGGTTTAATATCAAATCTAATTTTATATGGTATCCAATTCTGATTTAATTTAAATTAATTCGATCAGTTGCTAATGCTGCGTAAAATATTCGGTTTAATATCAAATCGAATTTTATATGGTATCCAATTAGGATTCAATTTAAATTAATTCGGTCAGTTGTTAATACTGCGCAAACTATATTCAATTTAAAATGAACCAGAATCAGGGACTGTACTGACTTTGAATTCGTAGGATTCGTCATTTTGGAATCGTATATGGATTGAATTTGCATCACACATATTTCTCGATAGGATTTTACAAATAATTTCGGTTAATCGCAAATGGAATTATTTCAGGTAAATCTCACAAGTAATATCCAGTTCGATATGATTAATTTCAATATGTAAAGCGCAAAGCGCTTTGATATGTTTGTTTCTTTTGTGGATTTAGTCTTACCACGAACGTTAAAGATCGCGTTATTTCAGGAAGAAGCTCTTTTGTACTTTGCTGCTCGCAATTTTAATGCTTTTGTGATACTCCGCTCGGCTTCTATTTATCACTTCCTTTTGTTTTGGATTTCTTTTTGAAAAAATGCTTGAACCATATGATTACTCTGCGTTCGCTGCGGTTTGTGGATTCTGTTGTTACGAAGGATTTCTTATAAACAATAAACTTCGTGTTTAGAGATCTTGGTGTGATCCAAAATTAGAAAGTTGGGTGGCAATTTTGTGGTATCTTAGCTTTAAGCTGTAGGAGAAAAATTGATAACAGAGTGTTCATTCCATATATTGATTATGAAAATGTGTTCCACCGAATATATTTGATGAAGCAAATACGAGAAATCAAAATCATCGCTAATTTATACAGGCACCAAACAGCTAATATCAAGGTAGGAGGTAAACGAGCAGAAGATATAAAAATTAAAGAGGTCTAAGACAGCCCCTTCTCAGAAGAAATATATGTAGAAATGTTTAATGGGAGCCTGGAAGGCATCAACAATATATGTTATCTGATAATACTGTCTTCCTAGCTGAATCTATAGAAATACTACAAGATTTGCTAATATCCAAAGTTAACAACACCAGCAGAAATGTAGGTTTAAATATACACTTTTCCAAAACCAAGTACTTAATCGTTTCTAAATCACTACTAGCCAACAAACTATTGATTCGACTTGGCACTGAGTGCATTGAATCAGGGCATCAATCCAAACACCTTGGCTGTTGGATAAATGACAAATGGAAAATCATACAAGACATAAATATGAAGATTGAGGTCTCTTGTAGTACATTTTGCAAATTAAGACCAGCAGTCAATAACCTATACCTTGAACTAAGAAGTCAAATAGGAAGTGCCATGCGTTCTTCATTTTCTTGGATGGCCTAGGAAGATAGACGCTGACAGAGAAACTACCTAGAAAGCTGGAGGCGCTTGAAATGTGAGTATACAGAAAGATTTTAAAATCAGCACTGAAGTATTGGACAAAATTGGTAAAAAACGAAGATTTTACACAGAGTTAAAATCCATAAATTAGGATATTTAGCCTACGTGGTGAGAAACGAAAAGTATGGAACTCTTTAACTTCGGAAAGATTGAAGGAAAACGACATTCAGGTAAAAGGTAGGCCCCATGGCACCTCCAAAAATGTGGCGAATAAAGCACAAGGACTCAAATCTGAGCCGCTTTTTCAAAATCTTAGATGGCGATAATCATCGTTAGAAGAATGAATCCAGAAGAAGAAGCTTCAAGATTGGAACGGACACTCTCAACGCTTTGCCCAGGGATGCGGGATTAGGGCTTTTGTATTTGTGTCATTTATTTAAAGGTAACAATTTGAAAAGGGTAGCAAAGAATTAGAAAAAAGATATAGATCAAGCAAAGATCCCTCAAGTATCCAGACCTAATTTTAAATTCATATAGAAGTGCTAAAGTTATTCAATTTAGATCAGATAGCACCTGTTATGTGTATTTTTCGCATTAGCATCCAGTCATACTCGTAGGTGTATTTGGTTGCCTACGGTTCCTTTTTGCCGCCAACTTTGTTTCCAACTTTTTAAGGTCATTCAGTTTTAGGGAATTTGGGGAAGATTCGTTTGAAGTTGTCGGTGGATTTTGAATTGGGTGGGTGGAATTTCCTGATGTGTAGATGTCAGACTGGGCTTCCTCTTGAGTGCAAGTTGTGGGTTGCTGGTAAAAGTGTTGAAGGTGATTTAAGATTGTGGAATCTTCATTCTTCCTGGATTATTTAAATCATCCTTATCTACAAAATAATTTAGTTGGCTTTATGAGAATTATTTTGGTGTTTTACTGAATTCTCATTGGATCTAGCCCAGATTAATTAATCACTTTACCAGAAAATTGATGCGTTATCCGTCGCATGCTATGTGGTGTTTCGTGGGACCGTTTCCCAACCAACCAGCCTGTCGCGTTCACCTGTAGCTTCCAGTTTCTACGTGCTGTACGAAGTTGGAGACAATGAGCGGCTGAAGGGAAGGTTCGAGCTTCTGGGGAACTTTCGATTACATTGTCGAAAGGGGTCTACACTAGCTGCTAGTATAGCTTGACGCCATCAGCTGCCGCGTCCTCCATAATCGTCTTCAGAAGGCTCCAGGAACCCCCCAGCAAATCACAGAAGGTCTGATTTCCCAATTTTCTTGGTTCTCTATCTTCGTGAGACCGTATGCAGGGAGCTACAGTGCCCGTTAAATCCAGCTAGGCATGTTCCAGACTCAGCCAAGAAGCCTAAATACTGTGTATGATTTGTATTTTTTAGTTTTTGGTGTTATCTGCCGTTTTGAACATTATTTATGCATTTGCAACTGGACACTTACCTTCAGTAGGTGCATTCAGCCTCATTTTCACCTGTTTTGGTAACTGCACTCTGATATTTAATTGAGGTTATGCTGTGTGGTTCCATGCTGCACAAACATTTGTGAACACACATGTTGCGCGTCACATTTCAGCCCGCTGTCAGTTGTGGCTGTGTCTAGTTTCACGGCTGCGGGACAATTGTAGTTTAGACAATTGGCAACTTAAGTGTTGATGATTAAAATACCTTGTATTATAGGACAATTATGCGGATTGATTAACAGCGATAAACGATTCGTTTCGGCGCTATAGTTTACATTTACGCGTTGGTTAAGCTGACTTAACGCCAGGCCTTGCGTCATATCACCAGCTTACGGAAACTCGTATTCGGACCTTAATTATTATTAATTTAGCTTTCTGGATTTTTAGATCCATTTATTTTCAGATAGGAGTTACGTCCGTTATATTGCTTTCCTTGTCATACTTCATTTGCCTGGAAATTTCCCCTCAATTCGAGTTATCTCGAATTATTTTGACCTGTTGTCTATATAATATAAAATAGTATTGTAATTTACTTCAGCATTTTGTATTTTCTGTTTTTACCCAATTAATCTGTTGACTAATTTTGAGTCAGTTATAAATTATAGTCTTACTTCAATTTTGGGTTATTCACTTAAGTCTTTAATCTGTGGTTTATGCAGCTTAACTGATATTGACTGTGGTATCATAGAATTTTGAGGCATTGATTACGTTAGGTCAGATACTGAGTTTACCATTTGGATATTTCTTGCTACCTACTATTTATCATACAGGACAGTATTTACTTTATGAATAATTATTGATAACTTACGCTTCACCTTACAATTGTAGGGGCACTAATATACAGGGTGTGTGACTAAATAGTAATTTAACTGTTTATTTAGGACGGTTTATATACAGGTACAAAGTTTGATTTAACCTCAGTATTATATTTACCGTTCATTTATTTTGGATTACACAGGTGTTCATGATATTTCTATTATATTACATTTAAACATATAGAAGCTTAATTTACAGCATTTATTTCACTCTGGAGTTTTATTGTGTTCTTGTTTGTATGTTGAAACCCGTAAGTACTATTCTAAATGGTAAGAGTTTACTCTTATTCGGATCTGTTAAGGTATGTCGTAAGAATCGCTGCACGCCGACTGGTGAAGGCTCTTGGCGCCCTTTTGAAAATTTTCTTGTCGATTAACCCATGCCCGTTTCGCAGACAAGTTGGATCTTACACGCAATTAAGACCTGAAAATTAGAACTCTTTCAATCAAAGACGAGAAGTATAGAATCCTCGAACCTGTGATGCAATAAAAAGTAGAAGAAGTAATACTTCCAGGTAAAATGAGGATCCTCCAACAATGGTACAGAAGATGCGCGAAGACTCTATTTGGAGCTGCCGTCTCAGAAATACAGATGGCAATCATGATCGCTAATTTGAGTTAAAAGACTGCACTCCAAAGATGAATTAAACGTAAATAATTGATTTTAAAATATTAACAATGAAATAACTGTTTGGCCAATTTAATAACTCGAAAGTCAGTTAATCACTGGAATTCAATTTTATATCCGGTCGGTGGCGTTCGAAGCATGTAGAATGTAGGCAATGCGTATTTTACAAAACCACAGGCGAAATATTCAGTGCTTGCACATTTCGTGACTGCTGCAATGACGCTTTGAACACAGTAAATTTTCCCGCGTTTCCCCCAGTGAATTCCCTCCTGTTCCCCAAGGTATTTGAACGTCGAAAATGTGGGTCACTGTTCGTCCGTTTACATGTATGCATCCTCAAGGGTGGCTGTGCGCAGTGCAAATGCATCATTTCTTTTGCTTTTCTTCGCTCACGTTATCAAATATTTATTAGTGTTGCATTTCCCGGACAAATCGTGAACAAGGGATACTTTAAGTTAGTTCAACTCTTTCGTATTATTTAAGACTCGGTTTACTTCTACTAAATGGTTCAAATTGGGGTGTGTAGTAATATATAAACCCATCCTTGTAATCTTTCGAGTTATCCTTCTCATCCTCAAACACGACGTGTGAGGAAGAACACGTGTTTAAGGTTTCTTCGCAATTAATTAATATTTAAATTAAACAACTTTACTTGACAACCCTTTGCATGGTACCTTTCAAAAACAAATAGATTAGCTGAGCTCAGATGTAAGTTGTGCACTTTATAAATACGCGTAATCAATAACTAATTACGTAAATGTTTATTGTTATTGATGTAGATTCTATCGCATCAATATACCTTCGACTAAGGTTGATTTTACGAACGATATGTCGCAGTAAATCAGTTTTCCGTTGCAAAGCTGTATAATGTACAGTCGAATTTCCTTACATACAACCGACCTAAGCCAAAAAAATTATAAAATATTCCAGTAAATTGCATTTTAAATCATTTGACAGTAAAATAAATAATATTTCTGTTATGCAGGATTTCGATTCCATGAAAAGTGTTATTATTTCAAGATTTTGTTGGGATGTACTGAAAAGTTGTTAAGTTGTTTACTTACATGGAACATTAAAGTACACAACAAAGCAGATACAACAAAAAAGATACACAACACAAATTGCTTGAGGTTATTTTGTTGCTCAAGATAGAGGTCTAAAGAATGACGAAACTTATGCGAAGCATTAGTAAAGCAGCAGCTAGACACCCAACTATATTTTCAGTTTCAGCTGTTCTGGAAGCAACTTTGCACAACATTAATTTATATCAGTTAAAATAGAAAAGAGTTAACGTGCATTTGGGTTACTATACACTCTTTTAAACTATAAAAAAGACAGAAATAATCCTTTGTTTCCTTACAGCGGCAGCAAAGACCACTTTTCACTTTTTAATGGAAAATTTCGTATTCGCAACAACATATGGAACTAACATGTGTATTACAAGGCTGTAACGACCAATTGATAAATCATTAGCGGACGTGATCGATCGGTTTGGGATTTTCTACAGGTCCAAATGGCGTAATGATCACCTACGGCTGATATATAGCAAGTCATTACGTTGTAATACCTGCCTCATATATCAAAACATATGGGCTTTTTCGCGTGGATAAGTTCAGCGGGCTCGATGCCGCTGCTTTTTATTGCCCGCCCCATATTGAAATTTCGGCAAAAGCTTTCGATTCATTAACAATAACCCGATTTAATTTCACTCAAGTCCCAGTTATTGTTGCAAATTGTATGATTAATTGAGTGAGATATAAAACTTCATTTGTGACATGTTTTCCAACATTGGAAATCGTGACACACGCTGGAAATTATTACACGGAATCTGATACTAAAGAAAAACCTATGGGAAGGTCCGAACTCATCCCCGTTTAGAATTGAAAAGTACTGTTGGAAACCAAACGCACAGAATACTAATAAGTATGTAAGTGAAAGAAAATTGAACTGATGTCTAACAAAAATGATCAAATCTAGACACAAAGAATAAAACACAATAGGAAATAAGAAATAAGAAAATGGCGAAGGAGATAAATGAAAAACCTATGGGAAGATCCGAGCACATTCCAGTTTAGACTGAAAAATACTGCTGGAAACCAAACGCACAGAGCACTAATAAGTATAGAAGTGAAAGAAAATTGAACTGATGTCTAAGAGGTATGAACAAAGAATAAAAATACAGCAAGAAAATAAGAAAATTACGCAAGATATAAATGAGAGGATAGAAACGGCGAGACAAGAAGGTACAAATAGAAACTTATTTTAAAATATCACTGGTCGACAAAACTTTACATCTCTGATGTGAAATTTCGGGCTTCCGCGGTTTGTCTCCAATGAAGTCATCTGTTCGGTCTTAGCCCACGTCCTCGTGAAATTGGTTGTAGCTGACGTTTCACTAACCGTTGCAGTTAGCTTTGATAATGTTACCCGCAACGGCTAGCGAAACAACAAAGGATGACGTCGCATCGCCGTGGAATTTGTTGTTCTTGCCGTTTCGCTAACCGTTGCAGATAACTTTCATAATATCACCTCCAACGACTAGCGAAACATCAAATGTTGACGTCGCGTCGTTGTGGATCTGATTATTGCAACCAATTCCACGACGACGCGGTCTAAGCCGAAACAAATTACTTCTTAACATCTCTTACATTAAATTTCTAAATTGCCAAATTTCTGGGGATGGAAGGGTTTTCATTAAATTCATTTAAATATTTGTTAAATTTATATTTTCCCATAATATAAAATGAATCTCCGGAAGACAATCCAAGGCTCTGTATATTTCAGAAAGTTTACGTAGCAGTATTTTGTAGTGCTTCGCCTGTTTGTTTTCCAGAAAGTATCAGACTACTTTTTGAAATAATTTTCATGCAACTGCCTCAGACTTATTCAAGTGTTGCTCAAACTTAGGATTATTGAGGATCTTAGTTGTGGTTCACGAAATATCCCCTCGTTGATTTTAGTATCATTTATTAAACTTGCGTTTAGGAAAAACCTTTGATCACTGCGATACAACGTATTGACGTAGTTCTGCATCAAACAAAGTTTAATATGCAATTATATACACATTCTCGTGGTTTACAAATGCTGAGAGGACAGTTTTCTCTTCGGGTGTGTTTTCTTTGGCCTCTACTTTTTGACAACTGGTTTTTCCTATGCCACTTACATAAAATGCAAAAGAAATTTGTGTGTGTAATCTAAAATCCTAGTACTAAAACCATCAGCTTTATATCTTCACAATTACGCCACAAAATACTTCTCATTCTGTATCATAGTCCGTAGCAATTTCATATTGACGTACCAACTCTTCCTGAATAGCAAGCGGGATAGACGAATTTTAACTTCCATTATGGAAAAGTAAACGCAGTAGATCTCATTACTTGCTGTTTGCTTAAATATAAATAATAGATTCGCAGTTAACAGTTACTTCATTTAACACCGTGTTATTAATTCTAAAATGCACCAAAAAAATTAAATAAAACTCGGTATCGCCGCCCATAAATACATGAGAATCAGCCAAAATTATTTATTTAACAAACACATTCTCGAAGTGAAATGAAATTAAGAAAGTAGTCTTACAAAATGTTCCAATTTGAAATCTCATACAATATACACGAGGATAAGAATAAATAAAAAAGATGAGAGATAAAGCAAGAGAAAATAATATGAAGAACTTTAAGAGTGTATAGTCGACCTAAAAGGAACCGATAATCTAGGTTCAACCAAGCTAATTTTTGGAGTGAAATAAACCAATAGCCACAGGAATGATTTGATGAGACAGAAGATAGGTATGGAGGAAATAACATTTTACAAAGAGTAAAAGGGAAATGGGAGTAGTATTAGAGAGACATCAATTAGTGGGTATCTAAATATTTACTGCAGACCCATGCATCAACGTACAACAAAAGAAAGAATGGGAATATGAAGTTTGAAAGGTCAGGTGCTTTAAAATCAAAATAAAAGAGTAAAATAAACAAGGCGATTGTGAAAACAATGGACTACTATTGACAGTCATCTTAAGATCAGTAGCATTTAGGTGCAAGAGGAAGCAGTACCTATGTGCTTAGTATTATGCCGTGGATGAATCGTTGGGTTCCGTTGTTGCCATCATTCCATGATATTATTGATCTCCCCGTTTCCTTTCTGCCTGTAGAGTGTAGGTGTTGTCTAGTTCATGATATCCGAAACACCTTAGATTTCGGAGCTTCTTTCTATTATAGTTTCTTTGCCATCCATTTTTGTTTTATTTGCTAATAGTTCAGGGTATATAATCCACTTTGCTTGTGTGAATTGATATATTTCGCATTTTTCGTTCCAATTTCGAAAACAACATAGAACGGATTCCTTACGTGTTTCTTCCTTGTATATCCCTTATTCTCTTCGTTTATTTACCTTACAGGTTTATCGCTCCCAACCTTCAGTACTGTCGATCTACCTGTCCCTTTTTTAACATAATGTTGTGGGTGCAAGTTTTCCAATGTACTGTTGGTTTAGTTCTTTTTCTTTTTTCCCTAGGCGATCAATTCTTAATCACCTTAGGCTATTTTTCTTGATTTATCCCCTGAACATGGGCGTACTATCTTAGTATTATATCTTCTAGTCTTTAAGTAAATGATGACTCTACTTGCATCTTGTCTCGTATATCTTCCGTTCTTTTTCTATCCATGCTCATATATTGTAAGCTTGGCCTCATGGAATAATACTCAACTGCTCTTATTTTGTCTCTTATTTTAATTGTCGTATGTCACAGTTCTACGTTGCTCTGCTCTCTACAATTGCCTTAAAGACAGTTTACTTTGTGTATTTCGTGAGGTTACGATTCCAGATTGTTCTGTATCCTGTTTTGGTTGGTAAGTTTTCTTTTTATTGCTTTGTCATTCATGCTTTTATCCATTTTAGCGGTTTAGATAATATTAATGCTAAAAACTTATGTTCCGTGCATGCCTTTATGGTTTCCTGTACTTCATGTAAATTATGTGCTATATTATATCTTCCCCGTCCTATGCCACAGTGAGTTGTTCATCAGCAAACATTAATGAGTGCAGTGTTTTTCGTCTGATATGGGTATACCCAGTCCTTCACATTGCCTTAACCATTTTCCAGCACTTTTGCCATATACAACGTGTATCTCGACGTGAGGTGACTACTTCACCTATGTATAGGAGATGTAAAAAGCAGTCGAAACGAAAGAGTGGTCATTTTCTCTATATCAACCATTAAGAAGTTATGGAAGAAGGAAATGAGAAGGAAGAAGAAACATGAAAAAGGCAGAATGGAAACGGGTTGTGAAGAAAACCAAGTTAGACGGAAAGAGGAGATTCCCATCGAATAAGAATAACACTTAGTAAAAAGTGAGTAGCCTCGGAGGTCGATGCAGTACTAAGTTATGCGATAAAATGGATAGAAGAGATGTGAGAAAGGGCATGAAGCGTACTGATGTGAGTGACGAGGGAGGTGAATCGAAAGCAATGGTTAGCCGGTGACCAAATTTAGAAGTATTTTATAACAGCGAGTGAAGATACCACAAGAACATATGTATGAGGAATGAGAAGTATAATATTAATGGAGAAAAGAATAGAAAGGGTAAAGGAAAACTGTATTTCGGGTAGCTAAGTTAAAAGAGAGCATGCACAGATTCGAAAGTACTAGGAAAGGCATTCTTTAGAAAATACCGAAATCTAAACACCAACGCTATAATGAAATAAGGAAAGGCAAAGAAAGGATATAGAAAACTAAAACGGAAGTAAGATTCGAGATAGTCAAATTAGATGAGAATGAAGTCTATTTAAGACCAATAGAAGTACTGGTAGTTACTGAAACAGATTAATGAGGAGGGTCATAGAAAGAAAAACAATCAGTAGCGAAAAAAGCAAGAAGAAATAATCAAAAGCAAAATGCAACGGGAAATAAGTGGACGCGACTGCCTCCCTGGACTTTCCCATACTGGAAACTGTTCATATCATCTTTATTTCAAATTATATATATATAAATAATAATTATATATATCAAATTAAGTATTAAATACAAAATTTTGATAAATAATTTATAACTTGGTGTTGTAATACCGGTTAAAGAAATGAATGTAGCGCGACAGTATGGCAATGGTTCTGAACCAAA
>JABXWE010034484.1:0-10795 GCA_014611495.1 Limonius californicus
AGCAAATGCGGCCATTAGAGCTACTGACTTTCCAGGGTCTCTGCGAACAACGCACCGCCGAATACAAAATGCGGGTTTATTTTTACGTGTTGCCGTAAATAAAACTTTTCTTACTAACGAATGGAAAGAACAAAGAACAGGTTTTGCATTACAACACACTGGTGACGACATTTGGGACCGTGTAATGTTTTAGGATGAAAAAGTTTTTCAGTCATCCCATAATGGACGCATTAAAGTTTATCGTCCCCGTGGCGCAAGATTTCGAAGTCAGTATATCAATAAAATGCATCGTAACCCCCGTTTTTCAATAAATGTATGGGGATGGGTTTCCGCACGAGGCTTGGGCATACTGTGCAATATTGAAAATCGGCTAAATAGTGAAGAGTACATTAACATTCTAGAAAATATAATGCTGCCATCAGTAAGGCAATTGTATCCTGATGAAAATATTATATTTCAGCAGGATAATTGCCCTGTACATACATCAGCTACTACAAAGCTGTGGTTTAGAAGAAATAATATTCAGGTATTAGATTTTCTCAGCTATAGTGGCGATCTCAATGTTATTGAAAATATTTGGGCTCTTGTGGTGAAGAACATTTTGAAGAAAAGAATCCAAATTCGAAATAAACAACACCTATTCGATCTTGTATTGGGAGCGTGAGAAGAAATACCCCAAGATTTTTGTAGAAATGTAGTTCTGTCAATGCCTAAACGCCTTGACGATGTAATCAATGCAGGAGGTGATATGACGAAATATTAGTTTATATTTGTATTATACATTGTGGTTTTAATTTTCCAATAAAATACGTATATTTGATGAATAAAATACTATTTAAATGTTATTTTTAATTAATTAAGTAAATGTCATTTTGACAGATAATTTGTACTAACTTCAGGGGGTTAGTTTGGTAAAAGTAGTACTTATACTATGTAATAAAAGTGGCCGGTTTTTTTTGCGCATGACTGTATTTACAAAGTAGAATAATCAAGGCGTGTCCACCAACTGCACTTGGCAAAGATATGTATTAAAACAAATTAGAAAATGTGTGCAGGTTCATGCAGACAATTTTGAAAATGTACTTAATTAAGTAAAACGTTGCTATTTTTTTGTTTTTCACTTGTTTAGTTTTTAGTATAGCACGGTTGCACCAATGGTTAATTTTCTTATTAAATTATAGTAATATAATTAATATCACTAAAAGCGTTAATTACTCAACTTTCCAGAAGCAACTATGATCCAGTTCTAAACAATAAAAAATTTAATAATCTCAATTACCTACTGTGATACATGTTTTTTTTTTTTAATTTATTTAAACCAGTTCAACAAATACAATTTGTTATTCATGGCGGGATTACAAGGTACATCAATGTCGGAGTATCGTGGAGGGTACATCGTCACCTCTTAGAATTTGCTGGGTTGAGGAAGAATTGGCTTGGTTTTAACTGTGATACATGTATGTAGAGTTGCGTATATTAAGTACAACTAAGTTTTTCATGAAATCATGTGAATATCGTTCTTTATATCATTCTAAAAGCTATTTTCGACGGCGCTATTTTGACCCCCAATCGAGAAGAAGTACTTAGTCCAATTAAAAACTCACTTTTTGAAATAAATTTAGATATTATATGGAATGATGCCTACATTTAAATTGCCGACATATTACAATATTTTCTTACCAATTGCTAAATCCGGAAAACCGTGCCTATTCTTTTTAGTGAAGAACTGATCCTACCAGCTGCTAATTAGCTTCTACGTATATTTCGTCTCAAAAGTTTATCCGACTATCGGATTAACGCAAAACTGGACGAACTTAAACATCGATCTGCCCGTTCCCTGATAGATTTTACTTAAAATACATACTGCGTAGGGCCGCAGATATTTTAATTCATTTTCAACAATTAGGCTATTTACTATAGGATTAATTCCACAATCGTCTAAACTGTCAAATATCACTTTAACTAATTGGTTGCATAGCAGAGCACTGCGGACGCCGGTCAACCGGTATTGGTAGTCCAGCAGAATCCGCGCTGGTCAGTACTCGGATGAGTGGACAAATATAATGGCATATGCAACCGGTCGTGCTTCGGAGGGTACGTAAAACCGTCGGTCCCGGTTGTCAGACGAACATCTTTGACAATCGTAAACCATGTAGTGGAACTTCTCTTCTCTGTTTGACAGGTTAGGCCATCTTCCTGGATACAGCAAAGAGGGCTCACAGAACTGACTCCATTTTATTTTTCTAAATAATGCCCTTGGTTTAATATACACTTATGCCAGCGGTCGGGCAACTTGCGAATACCGACATGGAAAAAGGTTTTTTGTTGCCTGCGAAGCCAAATTTGCACCGCTTTCATCACATCGTCATTCGACTTGGACTTCTTGCCTCCCATGTGTACTCTTTAAGGGGTTCAAAAAGATGAAAGTCGCAGGGCGATAAGTAGTCGGGACTATAAGGTGGGTGAGGCAGTACTTCCCATCGAAATTTATCCAGCGTTTCTTGGGTTAAGCGGACAACATGTGCACCTGCATTAACGTAGAGAAGAATGACGCCTTTACTAAATAGTCCGCGTCGTTTGGTTCTCACAGACTCTCTGATCTTAAAAGAAGTTGACTATAATATTCTGCATTTATAGTCTTCCGGTCATTTAAGAAATCTACCAAAATTGGACCATGAATATCCCAGAATACAGTAGCCATCACTTTGCCTGCTGACGGTACGGTTTTGAACTTCTTTGGCGGCGGGGAATTTGAATGGCGCCATTCCATGCTACCCTGTTTACTTTCTGGGATGTAGTGGTGCACCCAAGATTCGTCTACAGTAATGATTCGTTCCAAAAAATTCCAAAAAAAGTTCTTGTGAAATTTGAACCCGTTTCTGCCTTTGTTCATCAGACATTTGGAACCCACCGTGCGCTAACTTTGTTAAATTTAAACTTTTGGTAAATGATAACTTGAACGCCGCGAACACTAATCTTCGCTATTTGGGCCAATTTGCGAATTGTTATCCGCCTGCTTCCCCGAACAGGCTCATCACCATTTCGAACATTCAATTCATTGACTCAGTAGCGGGTCTTGCGACATGGGGAACATTTGATACCCGTTTGCGGCCTGTGACGAACGATTTATACCAATCAAACACTGAGCTGCTTAAAAGGCATTCTTCATCAAATTGTGCATGCAGCCGACGATAAATATTAGCAGCTTTCTCACCTTCAGCACATAAAAACTTGATCTCGACGCAACTGTCATTGTTTACGCAAATAAAACACAATCTCTGGTATGTATTGACTATATAATTATTGTCTTGATTATTAAAAAGTAAATTCGGATGCAGTTCATTATATAAATCAGAAATTTGAAAAGTCCATGTCTAATCTATACTTCCCTCGTAATTAACAGACCATTGGCCTACACACAGAAGAAGAAGAGAACTTTAACTGGCAAAGTTATACTAACAACATGAAATTAAGTTTATTATCTTACTTATATTATGATTCAACTTAAAATGTTTTCTGTTTAAGTTTGAAATTGTTTGTTCGGTTTGTACGAGTTATCCACCAACGATTCCCTAATTACGTTGTCCATGATACACATGGCATTACCAATACATTAATGCAGTTCTAATTATATGATCATCTGTAGGAATATAAAAACTCAATGAAGTTAATTATTTTTATTGGCTTTCTGCAATTAGTTGGTGCCATGTAAAATACATATTTAATTTTGTTTGTCATTCTGTCAAGTCATAAATTAAATTATGAAGTTCGTGAAAAGGAGCATTATCAGTTGTTACGCCTGAAATGTGGAAAACCCCGTTAAAAACGCTGAAAAATTAATTCAAGAGTGGTGGATCTACTATACATACAGCATAAGCCGGTGTCTGAAATTATAAGAAAATTCCTTTGAGCAATAATACAAAGCAACAACGAGTAGTTAAAATGGCCCAGGAGGTGAAAATATCATTATATCCAGACATCCTTCTCATTAGAATTATTTTTAATATTACTGATTGTTCTTAATGATTACGTTTATGTTTTGTTCATTTCAATAAACAGTTTCAATATTTCAGTTCCAAGGTGATTTATTTCCAAACTAGGTTTCAGAAATTGAAATATTACCCCCACCGTTACATACGTATAATAACATTCACAGAATGTTGAGATAGGGAATATGCGGATTAGAGTACATTTCTTTGGAAAAAGGGCGGTGAGCCCAATATGTTTGGGAATCACTGTTCTAAAGTAATTTAGTAACTATGGCTTATGGTGATAATTATTACATAAATGATATCCAATTAAATAGTTTCCTATTAAGATTTAAAAATAACATTAAATCTATAGCAATTAAAAAATATGTAGATATGGTGACAAAATTAAGATGTGAAATAAAAATAGGATAAAAATGAACTTAGTAAAGACGTTGATACTTTGAAGTTTGAAAAAAAACAAAGCAGCTCTATCGCGCTCAATCTAATCACGTACTAATTACCAAATTCCTTAAAATAACAAACAATGTAAGCAATGCCGTGGAAGCATGGACCATTACCCATGCTCTCCACCATATGCTAGGACCAGCAGGGCCCTCAGACAATGCAACGGGGCCCTGTATGCAAGGCTCAAGTACTCGCTCGCCTTAGGTAGCGACTCTCAAGTGCTATTGTACTTGCTCTGCATCTCGGCCCTTGTGTTGTTCGTTGGACGTCATTCTCAATTGTGTGCACCGACTGAATACCCTATATTAAAGTTTATGAAATGGGTGCAAAGATATCTATTATGATTATGTACCGAATTAACTGTAATGATGTTTAGAAATTTGAAATAGGTACGTGTGACATTCCTGTTTAATATAATGCGCTGAAAACCCCCTCTGAATCAAATGCTTATCGTTTGATAAACTGAAATGCATTAAATCTGGTGTTAATCAAGTTGGCAGTTTTAAATTTGACAGTTACACACGGAATGTTCTTAGGGGTGATTTCTTTTTAAATTTATCGCGATGTCATCAAATAAACGAAATGTCAAGAAATAAAAATAAAAAGAAGTAACAACTTACAAAGTAATAATGAGATTTTAAAGAATATAATATATTAGATATCATTGTACAAACCGTAACTCTTTTTTGAGATAAAACGATCGTTTTTTTTTAGAAATCCTTTTAATTAACCTGTTATCAATTAAAAAGAAAAGTTATGTACTTCGCAATTCAATACAGTCGTCGCAAAGACCATTCTGGTCACAGATAAATATATTTCCATTAGGTACATATTTCGGTGATACAGGGTGATTCGTTAGCCTATTTACAAATTTTTGACAATGAAAACTAGATGTAAATTCATGAAGAAATGTTCATATAATTGTAGGTTCTATCTTTCTTTGTTAAGAAGTTATAGGGGTTTTAAAATAATTATCTCTTTGAACATTAATGAGTAATCATATTTTAAGAAAATCAAAAACATTTATTGTAATAAACAGAAAGCAACATTGAGACTGCAATAAATGTTCAAAAATTAGTCCATTCTCCTGAATACACAACTGGCAACGACGAACTAAACTCTCTTGCAGGCGTAATAAATTCATATTATTTCTAATATGAGTTTCAGCATCTCGAATCCTCTGCAATAATCGATGACGATCATTTATTTCCACGGCATAAACAAGTTTCAAGTGACCCCATAAATAAAAGTCGCAGGGATTTAAGTCGGGTGATCTAGTTGGCCATGGTATAGGACCTCCGTTACCAATCCATTTATTTGGAAAATGAATATGCAGCCATTCGGTCACTTCTCTTCCCCGGTGAGGCGGCGCCCGGTCTTGCTGATACCGCATATCTTGCATCAGGTGGAGTAGAACGTCTTCCAGAAGATCAAAAAATGTGATGCTCAAAAAGTTATGGTACTCTCTGCATTTAAAGTTCCATCAAATACGTTTACAAATGGTGTTCTGTTAAATAAACCACCCCAAACATTTACACTAAATCTCTGCTGGAATTACGCGTTCTGGTCGCATGTGGATTGCCCAGCGACTAAATATGGTCATTGTGGAAATTATTAATATCGTCTCTTGAGAAATGGGATTCATCTGACCATAGAACTTTTAAAATAAAATTGTGATCGCGGGCGTGTTGTTGCAAAATCCAGTGACAAAAATTTAATCGCTGTTGATCAGCTCCGTGATGCAATGCTTGTACACTTTGTCGATGATAAGGGTGCAGCCTTTCGCAAAAACCACCAAAAACCACACAAAACTTGGTGATAGCCCTAAATTCGTGCTATACGTCTGGTACTACTTTCTGGTTATTCAATTACAGCATTCATAACGTTCTAGAGATCTTCATTATTTACATCATACGGGCGAATGGACCTAGGAGAAATGGCAGTACCAGTTAAGCGAAGTCTTCTAAAGGCTATACTGAATATGGAATGTACCGGTTGACGTCTATTAGGAAATCTGTTTCGATATTCTCTCGCTGCATTACGAGCATTTCTATTACAAAGTCCATAGATAAAAACAATGTCCGCATATTCTTCGTTAGAAAAGGGTTTCGATTCATTGCTACGTACAACTGCACAGGTTCAACTTTTAGCAAACCGTGACAGAAACTTTAGACATAAACAAACTATTTTTGACAGGTGATTATTTTTTACTAACTTTTGTTATGCTAAACCATGGCTACTACGTTTTTTCAACTTAATTTAGTTCAAAGTGATAATTATTTTAAAAACCCTTCTTAACAAAGAAAGATAGAACCTACATTCATAAGAACATTTCTTCATGATATTACATCTCGTTTTCATTGCCAAAATTTGTAAAGAAGCTAATGAATTACCCCGTATATCAAAGAAACTTGCCAGAATTATAAGTAAAACAAATACATTTATAATAATTTTTAAAACAACAGAAACGTTCAGCACAGTGAACACAAAACATGATTTGTGAAAAGCAGGCATTTACAAATTAAACTGTTTACAGTATAATTCGGTATAGATCGGTCAGACAATTAAAAATTTTAACACCAGATACAAGGAACACATACGCTCATACAAATATAAACACCCATAAAAATCTAACTAAGCTAAACACTTGTTAGAGCACAACAACGCATTGACACCAAATAACATTTTTACACTTCTGCGATGATAAACGTCAATTGGATATGTGAAATATTCAAAACATACGCGTACAATGAATAAACAAATTAAACTCTTAAATTCGCCGTTATTGGATTAAAAGACCAGAACCGAGTTCGAAACCAGGAACGGTGTGCTGTTTCCCTAACACTACAAATGTTTATTTATATTGCTTCTAAAATTACCATATTTCACGTCAAAACACTTACAAGCTTAAAAAAATAAACAATATTAAAACGTGTTGAAAGTATTATAATTTTAACTTATTATTTAATGTGAATTACATCAAATTTAGGGTAGAAATAATTACCAGATTAATGTTATAATAGTATAACCCATCATTTTTTCTAATGCTCTTTTTATTAGATAATTTCTTGCGTAATTAGAACCACTTCAAATATAAATTATTAATGAAAATGTGCTTATTATGATAGCTACTTTAAACATGTGCCAAAAAAATTGTATCACTTTCGATAGTGCATATCCAAAAAAGCGCTCATAAATTCTAAAACGCAGAACGTATGTAACGTATTTTCGAAAAGTTCAAAGTCCACGAGCTTATGAAAGGAAACGGTCAGACGATGCAGTGAAAATTGATTAAATACACAGTTCAACAGACATAATTCCGTCACTGAAAATTCCTTCAGAGTAATATCCACATGTTAAAATGGTTGGTTGAAACGGTACATATGAGGTTTGTCAATTTAATTTCCGGATTGATGATGCAGTACTGGAGTTACTTGAAATAAACCAAAAGTAAAGCAGCATATTCGCAGTTTCTTCAATAAATGGTGATCAAGTGAACATCAGCTGTTAGTTTCTGCGTAGGGCACGTACATCGTCTTTCTGTCAGTCATCATGGAACAACTAGTTAATAGTAAATTTTGCACTAAATTAGGGAAAGCTCCAACATAAACTTACGAAATGTTGAAAACTGATACAGATAATTATTTAAAAAAATGTGTACAGCATGGCGATGCCAACTTGGTAGAGTACATTATTTCAATATTTTCAAATATAAGGAGAATCGATCGTTCAAACGGCCTCGTTCATCCGGCCACGTCTCAACGTCACGTCCAACCAGCCGCGTTCAATTGGCTGCGTCTAAACGGCAGAGTCCAGCCTGCAGCAACATTATTAAATACGACAGCTGACCGCAACCACTTGACCGCGTTCAAGCAACTTCGTGCCGCGATCAGCCGGTAGCATTCAAACAGCTGCGTGTAAACGGCCACGTCCAAACAGCAGATTTATACGGTATGCATTCAATCAGCTGCGTCCATTTGGATGGATTCAACCAGTCGCGTAAAACAGCTGCGTTTAAACGACCGCATTTAACCGGCGTATTCTAAACAGCTGATTTCAACCAATTCCGTTCAACCGGTCGCGTTCAGGCGCTCCTTATCCATTGGACTAAATGGGCTATAGCTCAGGGGCGACATTGATCCAATTTTGATACAATTTTTGACCCAAATATCCCTATTTACGCAAATCGAATACACATTTCCCAGTATAATAACAGCTGTAGCTTCAACCGACGAAGTTCAAACAGCCTCGTGCCGCGTTCAGCTGGTCGCAAACAAACGGCTGGGTGTCAACGGCCGCGTGCAACCGGCCGCGTCCAAACAGCAGATTTATACTGGATGCATTCAACCAGCCGCGAACCAAACAGCAGATTTCAATTGGATGGATTCAACCGGTCATGTTGTACGGTCGCGTACAACGGTTGCGTTTAAACGACCGCGTTCAATCGGCGGAGCCCAAACAGCAGATTTCAACCGGATACATACAACCAAGCGCGTCTACAACCAGTCGTATTCAACGACTACGTTTAAACGGCCGCATATAAACAGCAGCCTGCCTGGATGCATTCAACCAGTCGCATTCAACCGGTCGCGTTCAATCAGCGGCATCCAAACAGCAGATCCGGACGCGGCCGCGTTGAACAAACGGGCTGTAAATCTTTTATAACCATGTCTAAAACACGATCTCTTCAAAATCCACAGTGCGAATACATTTTGGTCTTCCTACCCAATAATTTGCATATTTTGAAAAGCTAATTTTTCTTGTGCTTTATTTTACTGACGCAAATGAAATGTAACGTAGTTGCTGTCGAATAAGAAACTTTTCTGCGTAACGATGTTGTCCTTCTCGTCCTTTTTCATTTACAACACCATAAGTAATAAACGAACATTAATACAAATGTAATCATTAATATTAGTTAACGTTATACCATCTAAAATTGAATTACTACTCAAACGGGCAAAAAGAAAACAAAGTTAGCAGCTGCCAAGACACATCGATCCGTTTTCATTTCATACAATTTTCTTAATAAGTTCATTAAGTTCAAAAGGCAATAACTATGCAACGAAGCGTTTTCGGACGTCAACGTCCATAAGAACTTAAATAACGTAAGAAATTATTGTTAATTTGCCCGTGCTAGTTTGACCTGCTATTCATGTCTGTAGAATTGACCCGAAATTACTAAAAACAGATGGGGATAATGCGACTAGGCGCCATTTTGAAATATTTTTTAAATGGCAATGCGGTCGTGTGAAACCTCATTTGAAAGGTCTCTTTGAGTAGAGTATAATAATTCTATATTTTGGGAACATTTTATAGATTCAAAAACAAATGACAGACTTCCAAATTATCTATTTCTGATATTAAGCAAAACGCTAAAAAAATGTAGGAGGTGACACAACAGAAATAAAACAATTGAAATAATTAGTCTTCCTGTTCTGTCACTTTAATTCAGTTATTGTATTTGCTCATGTTTGAATATTGAGTGTTAAAACCGGTGATACTAACAATAATTATGGCAAATGTTTGAACTTTGCAGAAAAAAACTGACAAGTTCGCAATTATCTCGATACAACATATCCTCGACGATGGATTGGTCGTCGTGGTCCAACAGAATGGCCTCCGCGATCCCCTGACCTGACTCCTTTGGACTTTTTTTGTGGGGTATCTTAAATCGAAAGTTTTTCAAACAGAACCCGATTTCCTTTTGAATTTACGACGTAAAATAACAGAGGTTTGTGCAAATATCGGAGTTGAAACTTTCAGAAAGTTCACGAAGATATTAAATAGGTACTTCTATTGCCAAGAAGTTCAGGGAGTACACTGTCAATATTTATTAAAATAGTGTTACTATTCAGTTTTTGTTGTATAAAATAAGTTCTGTTGTTTTTTAGAATCTTCTTCTTCATTCTTCAATGGTGACCATTTCGAAAGCATACCTTTTTTGCTTTAATTCTTAGTTTTTTTCATAAACTTGCTATTTTCAATCATCTGTGATTTTCTTCTGGATGAATATTTATTATGAAACTCAAGGATCAGACGCAGAATTAAAACACCTTTCAAATAAAGCTTCACTCGACCCCTATTGCCATTTAAAATAATAGTTCAAGATGACACCCAGCCGTCATTTTGAAAGCTATAAAATATAAATATGGGCTAAAAAGTAGTATTTAGCCTTCCATTAAAGCATACAAAATTTTGTAAAGAAATATCAAGTCATCATTTTACGACCGCACTGTATATATATATATATATATATATATATATTGCCATGTTATTTACCCTTAATTATGTAATTATTCTATTCAATACTTATATGATGTGATTTTTTCTTGTTAATACTAATATAATATGTAAAAGGA
>JABXWE010034485.1:0-22608 GCA_014611495.1 Limonius californicus
TACCCCAGCCACCATCGACAACCAAATCTTAGAATTCACCTCCGTAATAGCTCAAGCCAGAACCCTCCATGTTCCGACCAATACGAATTTTGCAAGCTTTATAAACAGAAGGGAGGCACAATAAAGGCCCGTAACAACCTGCTTGAAGTGGCACAGCGGGTTTAAGTGTGTCTTACGCCAAAACGATTTATTGCTAGTCATTAAAACATATCCAAATATAAAAATAAACTTTGAAATCGCAATTATATTTGTTATAATCATGTTAGAATCATAAAAGTACATGATGTTCCGCCAATGGCAGTAAACTGGTCACCTAAAAAAGTACTATGACGTCACGCAAATGGAGTGATTTTTAGAACTGGCTGCTAATAATTTTGCGGGAAAAGCCAGAAATTATGGAAAAAACAATTTATTTTCACCAGAAACGTACCTTATTGAACATTTTTGTACTAAACAGAGCAGCAAACTAAAAACTTACCTAAAAATAGGAAAGGGATATCCTACTACCGGACACAACAATCCAATAGAAGTATTCTGAAATACAGCGAGGATCTTCCAAGCAGTTCTCTCTCCCACCAACATCGGTGGTAAGTTATTAGTTGGTTCTGAAAAGAACCAAGCATTAGGATTCTGCATTATTGGAAAATACAAAAAATCACATATAATCAAGTATCATCAACTTGTGACTTTGTGTGCAAAATGAAAGTGAATAATGAGTAGCAGAAAATAATAATACAGAATCCCTATGCTTTTTCCCATGCATTTTTTACCTACCTTATCAAATTCCGTAAATTAAAAATGTTTCTTAAAAATGTATACAAATAAAAAGCATGTGTAGCAAATTAGAAACTAAACCTACCTTTTGAACAAATCAAAGCTGTAGAATTATTATGCACAAGCGGTGCCTCAAAAAACAAAAATTAGCTGCCAGAAAAACTTACATATAACGCGGTACAGGATAGCCCGGAACTTGACATGTAAGCCAAGCTATCTCAGACAAAGGAACTGTGATAACTATCCACCCCTCAAATTTTTTCCCATCTTTTTTAGGAGGTACGTTACTAGTTGGTTCTGCAAAGAGCACATAACACTCATACTTTGGCAATAAGCTTTAAACCTTTTTTTGGAACGAGCACTCGCAAAAGACAGAAAAAACTTACTGGGCATAAAATAATCCAAACCGGCTTCAGAGGAAAAAACTTACATGTATCTTGGCACAGGGTACCCAGTGACCTGGCAAGTGAGCCAAGCCACTTGAAGTTGAGGTACGCTAACAACTTTCCAACCCTCAAATTTTTCACCGTCCTTTTTAGGGGCTACATTGTTAGTAGGTTCTGTAAATAATGCGCATATGCAAGCTTGGGAAATTGTCTTTGCACCCATTCAGAACGAGCATTTCCAAAAAACTTATTTAAATTTTAGGTAAAAACCAAGATGATTTATTTTACATCAATTAAACCCATCTGTAGAACTTACATGTAACGTGGTACGGGATATCCTGTAACCTGACATGTGAGCCACGCTATCTGAAGTTCAGGTACATTTACAACCTTCCAGCCCTCAAACTTTTGCAAGTCCTTCTTGGGCGGTACGTTGTTAGTGGGTTCTAGAATGAATACACACCTCTATGATATCTTGGACAATATCATCAAATAGGTACCTCCAGAACGAGCATTTCCAAATTTTAAAAATAAATTGATAAGGGAATAGCAAACTTACATAAATCTGGGAACAGGATATCCAGTAACCTGACATGTAAACCAAACAGTGTTATTCTGTGGGACGTTTAGTACTCTCCAACCCCCAAATTCTGCGCCCACTTTTTTGGGAGGGACATTGTTAGTGGGTTCTGTAAAAATAACAAAAAAATGCTGATTGTACCTACATTTCTAGCTTCAATTGAGCACTGGATATGTAATTAACTTATATTAAATCAAGATTTTCTTGAAATGAGGGGGGAAGAGGAGAGCGTATAATGCAAAATAAAATATAATAAAAGCAGACTTAAAAGTGCATTATTTTTCAAGCAAATAGAAGAATGTTTACACTAACCTTACCTATACAAAGGAACTGGATAACCCACAACCTGACACATAAGAAGTAGTGTCTCATTAAACATTGCTGACACCAAACTTATTTTGTTATCCAAAGCTTTGGGTGCAATATTATTTGTAGGTTCTGAAATGGAGAATGAAATTCCAGTCTATGGTAAACTTAAAAAATCCAAGCCCAAAGTGCGTTAATTTCATTCGGCTGCTGATCAGGTAAGTAAAACAACGCCCAAATATTTAAAAAAAATTAATTGGACAACACTACAGCCATTTGTTTAAATACAATTTTGTTCCCTGAAGTTCTCAGTAATGAAAAAAAGATTGACCTTCACCTAAGAAATCATGCTCAACTTACCTAAACAAAGGAACAGGGTAACCAACAACTTGACACATTAGAAGAATTGTCTCATTCAAACTCGAAGACACTAATCCTAAGAGTACTTTTTTGTCCAGAGTTTTAGGTGCAATATTGTTTGTAGGCTCTGAAATAGAGAATGGAAATGCGAATTTTCTGAACCTTTGTGGGATACATCCAAGCCCAAGACTACAAACATACAAGCAATGCAAAAAAAAACCTGAAACTTACCTAAACAAAGGAACAGGGTAACCGACAACTTGACACATCATAAAAAGTGTCTCATTGATGTTCACAGCAATCAGGGTAAATCCAATTTTTTTATCCAAAGCTTTGGGTGCAATATTGTTAGTAGGTTCTGCAATGCGGAATAAAAATGCTAATATTTGTACTTAACACTATAAATCCAAGCTCCAGACTTAGGGGAAAACAGACTTTATTCATACAAACTTACCTAAATAAAGGAACCGGATAACCAACAACCTGACAGAGAAGAAACAATGGGTCACTTAAAGCTGCTGATACTATAGAAAACCCAAACTTTTTGTCCAATGCTTTTGGGGCAATGTTATTAGTGGGTTCTGAAATGGAAATAGGAATTTTGGACGTTAAAAATAAAGGAAAAACAAATCCAGGCCCAAGACTAACCCTACTGCAAGGCTTTAAGTTTTAAAATATTTTTTTGTACCTAAATATTGGTGCAGGAAACCCTTGGGCTGCACAAATTAAAGGCAACGGTTTTCCTCTGGGTATGACTTTCTTCAAAGTCTCAATTTCTATATCTTTTACCTTAGGTGCAACTCCAGCCACAGGTTCTGAAAAGAAACCTCAAGTTGGGTTCACAACAAATAATTGGGAATATTTATTACAATTTTAAATATTTACTACCCAACACTCTTTAAGAATTTACCTGTATATGGGCGCAGGGAACCCTTGTGCAGCACACACTAAAGGTACCGTTTGTTCCAGGGAAATTAAACTTTTCAAGCCAGAAATTGATTTATCTTTTGCCGTAGGAGCTACACTTGTTTGGGGTTCTAAAATGGATATTTGTCATACAGCAAAATATGAACAAAACAGAGAACTAAATGAATGTTGGAAGAAGGGCTTTATAATTATTCATCTATTTTTTGGGAAGGTAATTTCATCTCCTAAACTCTATTTGTTTAGCATTGAGCTACAACGTCAACAAAAGCACGTGTTTGACTCACCCGAGCGCGCGCTGTGATTGGTCTACCCTAGATAACGCTAATACCTCATTACTTAAGGACTAATTGACGCTCAAAACCTTTACTTTGCACTCTAATTACCGGGTTAAGTTTGTGTGCTTTTTGAGCAGCGCTTATCGGTTTTCGGAACGTTAGTATAGTGCCTGGTGCTTATTTTCCTGAAATGAAGCAAGTTGTTTCAGAAACGCGTATTCGTAGAGGGCGTCCTACTACTTTAAATGAAAAACAATTAATAGTAAAATTGTATAATTCGACGATAGAAGAAAATCCTGAGATTTGACTGGTTGACATTGTACAATTTGTTGTTAAAACAGTGGATGTTAGTGTTGCAACAGTAAAAAGAATTTTAAAGGAGTTTCAGGATACTAAAACTTTGTCTTCTCCAAAATCTCCTGGAGTTGGAAAATAATATTAGGTATGCAAATGTCTATTACTAAATATTTTCATATTACGTAAATAATAGTCTTATTATGACTATTCTGACTAAACGGTAAATAGTTTGCCATTAGTTAAACACAGCAGATAATTATTATTATATTATATTAATTGCTAATAATTAAGTGTTTATTATTCCTTTAATGTATTATGTATTTATTTGTGTCCGACTAATTAATGGATTGCAGGATTTAACATGATGCACCTATTTGTCAACCACGCATTGGACTACTAACAGCGGATTGCTTTTACGTCAATATTTGTAATGCAGATGTCCCCAAGTCCATAAAACACCTTTACTTAAAATAATGGTTCTTTTCAGAACCACCAATTCTTCTAAAAAAGAATTCTGACGGCGCGACCGTTATTTTAGAAACGCAAGGAATATTACGTAAATACACATCCGGTAAATCAACGCACCTGTCAAGCGTTTGTTTACGTTCTAGCTCAATGCTCAACAAATAGAGTTTAGTGATGCTACTAGTAATTTTGTATGATACCGCCATCTACGTAGAATACCAAGAGGATACTTTCAAATGTGATCATAAGGTATTCAATGAAATTTCAAATTAGCTATTATAGTTGCAGTTGATACATATGTGTTTGAGAATGGTAACAGGAACTAGGAATTCTTCCACAGCAATGATTTTACGAAAAATAATTTTGTAAATAATAAAAACAGTATAATTTAATCTAAAACAGTAGACAATTAAAAAAATGCAAGGTAAATACCTAAACAGTGGAGCCGGGTAGCCTTGAGCATCGCATGGCATAACAACAGGAAAATCACGTGGGTTTATAATAGTATCGAATTTAGATTTTGGTGGAAGCCTGGGAGGAGCATAACCAATGGGTTCTATAAAACATGCGAAATACTGCTTAACGTTCGTGGTACATTTTAAAACTGCTCTGAATGCAGGGAATAGGTTTCAACAGTTTTCTAAAATTTAAATAAATACCTAAACAAAGGAGCTGGAAAACCTTGAGCATCACATGGCATAACAATAGGAGTGCTATACCAACCAACAACTGCGTCCAGTTTAGATTTTGGTGGAAGTCTTGGTGGAACATAACCAACCGGTTCTACAAAAGCAAACCTTGTCTGATATTCATTCACTGACCACTTTCTGAATGCTGGGATAAATGTATTACTCAATAAAGTACCCACCTAAAAATTGCCAAGGGGAAGGCTTGTGCCTGACACAATAAACCAAAACCCTGTCCGATTGGGCGTGTGTACGAACTACTTGTTGCATCGTTAGAAAAAGCAGGCGCTTTTGAGCCCACTGGTTCTGAGATTTAGAAAAAATACATTAGAAGCCAGAACTCACCTTATTATTGGGATAGGTAGAGCCTGAGCAGGGCACAAAAGGGCGAAACTATGCCCAGAATTTCTAACATATGTAAAACTTTTTGAATCTGATGCAAAACTTGGAGCTTTTGATCCAATTGGTTCTGGAAAGAATAGGTAGGTATAGCAGTAAAAAAAATACACCCGACAAGCTCTGGGTAGGACAAAAGAGGGATAAACCAACCTGAATGTATTTCATGCTTGAATCTTTCAGAGACTGTGGAAAGTCCATGGGTGTTAATGATTTTTGAAAAAAAAAATAAATCAAGTTCAAACCCACATTATTGCTGTGCCTAAAATTTCTTACACATCTAAAACTTTTTGAATCTTGGACCTTTGGTCAGGTGGAGCCGTCCACTTTGAAAAATTTAAATTTACTTTCTTGGTCAAAATATAAGTCCCATAGATATTTTTCTTAGTTTATTGTTCTTTTATTTGGTTATTTTTTTATATGTAACAATTAATTGTTGTGATATAAAAAACCATTAAATTCACCGCCTTCAAGCAGACACCAACTTTGAACGATATTACCATACAAATTTCCCTAACCAAAATTTTTCACCACAATATCTAACCTTGCATTATTCTGGCACTTTTGCCCAATAAGAAAACAACAAATAAGGATCACCTATTAATGGACTACGACCTTAGAAGTGAGTTCTAGGTAGAACAGATGAAAGATAAACAGACCTCAGTACATTTCTTCCTTGAAACCCTACAAAGCTTTTGAAAATGCAGGAGCTTTACAACTCCATGGTTTCGAATTTTCAATAGAAAATATAAATTATGTCAAAACTCACCTCATTATTGGGATAGGTAGTGCTTGGGCAGGGCACAAAAGGGCAAAACTATGCTCAGAATTCCTTACGTACGAAAAAGTTTTGGAATCTGAAGCAAAACTCGGAGCTTTGGATCCAATTGGTTCTAGAAACAATATTGGGCATAGGTATAATAATAGAAAAAATATATATACCTAAATGCTGGGACTGGTAAGCTTTGGGCTGGACAAAGAAGGGAAAAACTTCGGCCTGAATGCATTTCATATGTGGAACTTTTGGCAGCTGATGAAAATGTTGGAGCTTTGCTACCGATTGGTTCTGTACAATAAAAGATAACAAGTGTCTTATTTTTGTAACTCTTTGCAGATGCCCAAATGTCGGAATATTATAGGGAAAGCTATATTGCATTCTCAACATACAAAATATTTAGTAAATGAATTTTAAAAACTTAAGCATTACCCATAGATACTTTACCTGAACAGAGGTAAAGGAAGTGCTTGTGCCGGACACAGTAAAGCAAAACTCTGACCTTCTGCGCGATCATAACCCATCATTTTCAAATCATTTGCTAATGTAGGAGCTTTACTTCCAACTGGCTCTAATGATAAATAAAAATATTTTAAACACTTATGTCGGGACCCACCTAAATCTGGGAACGGGTAACCCTTGAGCCTGGCATAGTAGAGCAAAGCTGTGACCAGAACTTCTTGCAAAAGCATTAATTAAGTTATCCGAAGAGAAAACTGGAGCTCTGACGCCAACGGGTTCTGTTAGATAAATAAATATGTTAAGAACAAATGAATGTAAGGCTAGACTAACCTTCGGATATAAGAAAAATATATATCTTCCAAACAATATATTACAAATTGCGAACATCAGATTCGACAACTAACGCTTCGTCGAAAACGATTTGCCGAGAACGATTCGCCGAAGCACGATTCGCCGAAGCACGATTCGCAAAGCACGATTCGCCGAAGCGCGATTAGCTCCTAAGCATAGAGAAGAGATTTTTCTTTAATAATGAGACGGTTCTTTTAAGTTATTGAATTTTCCGTCTTTAAACAATCGTAAAATGTTCTTAAACAGAATTTTAATTGGCTTGCTCACATGAATTTTGTTAAAATCTGATCCGCCACTACCAACAGATCAACGGTCACATTAATACGCTCTTATTTACGGAGAAATATTGTAAAATAAACTTTTTTTTGGGAAGGCGAGAAGTTGATTTCCTATATCGGAAGTGAATCATACAGAGGAGAAACGTAACGCGGTGAATCGTACCTGGCTACGAATCTACCTGTCTAGGAATCTTCATCAGTGAAAAGTGAGCGGCGAATGGTAGTCAAAGAATAGCAATCAGCGGATAACGATCGTCGTATAATGATCAAGGGATGATTGGCTACTAATGATCGGCGAATAATGATCAGCGAATAATTATAGGTTAATAATGATCGGCGAATAATGACTGGCGAGTAATAGTAAGAGAATTATGGTCGAAGAATAGTGGACGGAGAATAATGGTAGAAGAATAATGGTTGGCGAATAAGGTCAGCGAATGCGAATAGGCTATTAATGATTGGCGAATAAATGTCGTCGAATAATGACCGACAAATAAACACTGGCGAATAACGACCGGCAAATAATGATCACCGGATAATAATCGACAGGTAAAAATCGGCGAATAATGGTCAGCGAATAAGGATCGGCTAAAAATAATCGGCCAATAAATGTCGGCGAATAATGACCAGCGAATTACGGTCGACGAATAATGATTGGCCAGTAATGGCCGGAAAATAATGACCAGCGAATAACAGTCAGCGAATAAGGATAGGCTTATAATGATCGGCGAATAAATATCGAACATTGACCAGGGAATAACAACCGGTGACTAATGACCCGCGACTAATGACCGGCGAATAAGGACCAGCGAATAATGATAAACGTATAATGATTGACGGATAACAGTCGGCCAACAATGGTCAGCGAATAAGGATCGGCTAATAATGATCAGCCAATAAGTGTCGGCGAATAATAACTGGCAAATATTGAGCAGCGAATAATAATCGACGACTAGTGACCGGCGAATAAAGACCAGTAAATAATGACAATAGAATAACGAGCGGTGAATAATGACCGCCGAATAACGTTCTGTGAATAATGGTCAGCGAATAAGGATCGGCTAAAAATAATCGGCCAATAAATGTCAGCGAATAATGACCAGCGAATTATGGTCGACGAATAATGATTGGCCAGTAATGGCCGGAAAATAATGACCAGCGAATAATAGTCAGCGAATAAGGATAGGCTTATAATGATCGGCGAATAAATATCGAACAATGACCGGCGAATAACAACCGGCGACTAATGACCGGCGAGACAGGCGACTAATGACCCGCGACTAATGACCGGCGAATAAGGACCAGCGAATAATGATAAACGTATAATGATTGACAGATAATAGTCGGCCAACAATGGTCAGAGAATAAGGATCGGCTAATAATGATCAGCCAATAAGTGTCGGCGAATAATAACTGGTAAATATTGAGCAACGAATAATAATCGACGACTAGTGACCGGCGAATAAAGACCAGTAAATAATGACAGTAGAATAACGAGCGGTGAATAATGACCGGCGAATAACGTTCTGCGAATAATGGTCAGCGAATAGTTGCCGGCAAATTATAATCGGCGATTCCTGCTTGGTTAATTTTGCCTAACAGTTTCAAACTATTTCTATTATCAAAGTAATGGTGTTGGTAGTGTCTAAGAATTACAGACTACAAATTATAAATTGAATTAAAGATAAACAAATAAAAACTCTAATATCAATGAAGATATAACTAAACCTATCAAAAAAACGAACAAAAATTCAAACCACTTTGAACAAACAAAATTCCTTTGCTATACCTGAATGCCGGAGAGGGATGCCCTTGAGCTGGGCATAATATAGATAAACCACTATCAGACTGTTGCTCTATTGATGTTAATTTAGAATTACTTGACAATGTAGGTGCTCTACTACCAACGGGTTCTGTAAAAGAAAGAAGCTACTACTAACGAGGATTGCCATACAAACCTGAGGTTAGAAGAGAATACCCTTGAACGAAATCGACCAATTTTTAAAACAATATCAAAAGACATCAAATCACCTTTGAGAAGGAACTGGGTAAGCTTGCGCTGGGCAAAGTAGAGTGATACTTTGTTGCATAGGCGAGTGAAAAGAATGAATTTTATCATCAGTGGGAAATTTCGGCTTAACACTTCCCACGGGTTCTAAACAAAACCACAAAATAATAATTTAATATTTGCCCAAATAAAAGAGATTGGGTACCCTTTTTAAACCAGACATATTATTTTATTAAAAATGAAGATCTTAATCAGCAATTAAATTTGATTTACCTTTGAGAAGGAACTGGATATGCCTGAGCTGGACATAAAAGAGTAACACTAGCCTGGGCATGCGATTCAAAGGTATGGCTTTTGTCGACCGTTGGAAATTTTGGTTTCACACTTCCCACAGGTTCTGCATGAAACCAGAAAATTAAAACACATATTCGTAGCGGGGGAAAACGGGGTACCCAAGTTACTTCCAAGTATAACTAAACTTCCTGTATGTTTGTCTAGTATAAGACTGGCCTAGAAAATTAAATAAAAAATTACCTATAAATGGGAACTGGAAATGCTTGTGCGGGGCATATGAGGGTAATATTTTCTGTGGAATCTGCAACAACTGTCCTTGATTGATCGCCTGATGTTAATTTTGGTGTAACACTACCAACGGGCTCTGGATAAAATTATCACGAATAAGAATATATATATGAAAAATTGAAATGAAATCGAAAAAGGCGAAACTGAAATATTTTTCTATTCTACATCTGTAAAACGGAACCAATAAGTATTGGCAATGTGAATTAGTGAGGAATTGCGTAACACACCCACGCCACAAGGAGCTACTGGTATGTAAAAATTTTAATTTCCTATTTATTTTACTTTGATGGCACACGGACAATAGAACCTTTATTAAATGTGTACGTTGGGTTGCATAACTTTCAGGTAACGTTTATCAACTCGCGCTATTTCTACAACCCATTGTGTACATATTTAGCTGCATTCAGAGTTTCGGTTGACGTTTCAGATTATAATATCTGTCTTCCAAAGATAAACATAAATTTATTTAAAACAGTGGGTTACTCATTCCGTATTAGAATATTCTATCTGTAGTAAACATTTAGGATGCCAATACATCAATTATTTTTGTATGTATTCAAATTCTTTTTTAAATACAAGATTTCATTAGAAAAACTTACAGAAAATTATCTGGATAGCCTAATAGCAAAGTTATGTTAAAAAGAATGCAAAAACTATGACATGTCGTTTTAGAAAATGAAAGTTACATTGTTTTGTTAACCAAAAATATTAATTTCTAATTTATGACTAACATTCTATATCGAAGTGCAACAATTATTATTTATATTATTTCTGGCCCACATAAAGTTACTTTCTCTCAAGCCTGAAAAAATAGCATGTCTATCAAAAAAAATTAGATGAACTAAAATGTGTTTTGTAAACAAAAAGCTTTTAGTCGTTAACAAGAGGTAACGTTTATTCGCACATGGCCTCAAGATACAACGAAAATGTTAGCAAACACACGCTTCGACATATGTAGGACACCGCAGGAATTAAAGGACGTAAATTGGCAAAATTAAGGTTGAAGTGAGTTGCATAAATGCAATCATACGAATTCCGGGTTATTACTGTTTTATTCAAGCCAAAATAAGTAATTACGGTGAAATCTATTAGTGTAGGATACCTTGCTTGATTAATCACTGTAAAAGTTCGATCGGAATTTAAGGTTTAGGTACTGTGTAAAGTTTCAGACTTCCACGATTTGTGTCCAATGAAATCATCTCTTTGAGCTTAAACCGCGTCGTCGTAGAATTGATTGATGCTGAAGTTTCACTAACCGTTGCAGGTAGCATTGTCAAAGCGTTGATAATGATGCTACCTGCTACTATTTGCGAATCGTCAGCCTCAATCAATTCTACGACGACGCAGTCTGAGCCCTAAGAGATGACTTCATATAGTTTATGTTTTTGTGTACCAGATGTCACGCATCAAAGTACACCAAACTGATAATTTCCAACATATTTATATTGACTTTGACGTTAATAAAACAATAACCTATACCTAATGTCATATCATAGTTCATTCCATCCTTAAATGTTTTTAGCAAGTAGTGTGTCACCCTTAGTGGACGAGTAGAAGCTTTTGTTCACAAATACAATTTACTCCATTCAATGAGATAATTTAATTATACAGGGCGAGTCGGGAGCAACGGACCAAACTCCAGGAGTGTATTGTACACGTGAAAATAATGTAAAAAAACTCAAATGTTTTTATCCGAATTTTATTTGTTTTTAACTCATTAAAGCGTAATTAAAAATAAACAAAATGTCACACATTAACGTTTTGGTAATCCTAGCATTCTTATAATAAATGGAGACATCCTAATAAAAATGTATTTATCGGAGTTTTCAACAAACTGTGCGAGACCGGAAAGCTTCCCAGTGTTAACATAACATCTGAACGAGCTACCTACTCGACAAGATTTAGAAGAGGTAGAAGATATTCTGAATTTAGTAGCAGAAGATTCAACGACCAGCTCACGAAGAATGAGTATTCAATTGGGCATTCCACA
Source organism: Limonius californicus (assembly GCA_014611495.1). Taxonomy (NCBI): domain Eukaryota; kingdom Metazoa; phylum Arthropoda; class Insecta; order Coleoptera; family Elateridae; genus Limonius; species Limonius californicus. Next base: position 11,899 of record JABXWE010034485.1, read on the forward strand.
AACAAGAGTAATAAACACACTCCACGAGCAAGGATTACATCCATACCATGTACAGAGAGTACAGCACCTACAACCGGAAGATTATCCTAAACGTATGGAATTTTGTCGGTGGATAAATAATAATCCTCGTGTTGTATCGCGCATACTTTTTACAACTGAAGCAACATTCACCCGTGACGGCATTACTAATACTCACAACTGTCATGTATGGTCAGACGAAAATCCCCATGCAACAGTCGAAAGACATTTTCAACATAAGTTTTCGGTAAACGTATGGTGTGGTATGATCGATGGTTATTTAATTGGCCCTTTCATTTTGGAGAAGCGCCTCACAGGAGACAACTACTTAAATTTTTTACAAAATGAATTACACGGACTACTAGAGGATGCTCCTTTAAACATCAGAATGCAATACCAGCACGATGTAGCTCCTGCGCATTTCGCTCGTCAGGTCAAGAAACATTTGGACGAAAGGTTTCCAGGGCGTTGGATTGGTCGCGGTGGTCCTGTTAGTTGGCCTCCAAGATCTCCAGACCTCACAGTACTAGATTATTGTTTATGGGACTGGTTCAAACATGAAGTGTACAAAGTAAAAGTGGACACTCGGGATGCACTAATTCAACGTATTAGAAATGCTGCGGCAGATCTTAAACAAAGACATGACTCAATCCGGAGAGCAACAGGCGCCCTTCGTAGAGGAAGCAGAAAATGTTTAGAGATGAATGGCGGTATTTTTCAACACTTATTATAGGAATTCGGTGATTACCAAAACGTTAATGTATGAAATTCTGTTTATTTTTAATTACGCTATTACTTGAAAACAAATAAAAATCGGATACCTAACAACATTTGAGTTTTTTTACATTATTTTCACGTGTACAATACATTCCTGGAATTTGGTCCGTTGCTTCCGACTCACCCCGTATTTGGATAGATTTTAATTTTGTTTTATGAAATATAAAAACCCGCTACAATATTTAACAAAATTTCGAAACCAATGAGTATTTTTGTATGTGCAATTGCAAAATTCTACAGCTCAATATTTATACAGGGTGTTACTGAATTGCAGCGACAAACTTCTAGGGCTTAAAATATACATGAGAACAAACATTTTTTGGTAATAAATGTATGGTCAAAAGTGTTTCCTTTCAGGGATAGAGCTTCTCAAAGATTCTTTAAGAAGCGCCTAAATGTAGGCAACTCAATTTACTACCTACTATTTGTTTCCATAACGACGGAAATTAATACAAGATAAATAAAGCTCTCTTTCCCACTTTTCAAATTGTAATTATTATAACTAGCAATTTTAGTGTACGGTTACTGAACTATTATTACTATATTAAATTTAATTTTAAGCGCCTTGCAAACTTTTATTCAGAACTTACCTAACTAAAAAGATCACATATTTCAGTTTCCCTTTTTCGGCCCAATTTTTATTATTTTCGACAGGGTTCCCTTGCTTGCTTACATGTTAAACATGATTCAATTACCTGAAGAGAGGAACCGGAAGCCCTTGCATGGGACAAAGGAGCGTTAGAATGCTACCAATCTTGGATTCAGCTGTTCTGATTTTATCACCTGACGTTAATCTAGGGATTGTACTGCTCACAGGTTCTAACAATAAAACAACCTTCGTTAACATTTAGTGATAGCAAATTTGAGAAAGGGCCCTTGATTCAAGAAAATTTAACATACCTGAAAGAAGGAGCAGGAAAAGCTTGAGCAGGACACAAAAGCGTCATATTGGACCCAGTTAGAATATAGTCAACGGTTGGAAATTTTGGAATGTGGGGTCTTACGCTTCCCATGGGCTCTAAAGGAAAGTATGCTTCAATAGTCATATTTACCTATAAATTGGGACAGGGAACGCTTGTGCTGGGCAGAGAAGAGTTAGTGTTGAGTTGGTTTCAGAAACGAAACCTCGCAAGTTATCAATCGCTGGAAATTTGGGCCTAACACTACCCACAGGTTCTAAGAACAACATTTAAAATAAGACAAAAGTTATAGTACTCACGAATACCCACGCTTCCCGAAAGGGGCTTTATGTCCACAATAAATATTTAAGAAAAACTTTACCTTACTAAAGGAACAGGAAAAGCTTGTGCAGGACACATCAACGTAAGGTTATGATCGCTACTCCCTTTAAAAGCTTTTGAATTTTCAACGGTAGGAAATTTAGGCGCCACGCTGCCCACTGGTTCTAAACCAAAACATTTTCTTACAAAATTGGCTCACGGTCCCATGCTTGAAGTTGGAATAGGAAAACAATTAAATACCTTGTTAAAGGAACCGGGAAGCCCTGGGCAGGACACAGCAAATTTAAACTTATGTTGGTAGGGAGCTTGTAATCCTTTCTAGTTTCTAATGGAAATTTTGGCGCAACGCTACCAACAGGTTCTAAAACAAACGGTACTTTTAGACTGGAATGGGAGGGAAAATTTTCTGAAGTTGGAATAAGTACTTCGAGCGTGAATGAAAATAAAGAAAAAATTTTAAAAGCAGATGAAGCGCTTGCAGATAGATACCTGATTAGGGGCACCGGGAAGGCCTGCGTGGGGCAGAGCAAGTTAAGCGTTCTGTTTGCAAGAAATTTATACTCCTTTTTGGTTTCTAAAGTTAAAGTAGGTGCAATTCTCCCAACTGGTTCTAGAAAGGAAATACAAACCTTATATTGTGCCGCTTGAAATTTTGAGATAGGGTACCATAATTTACATTTTCCACCAGCTAGACCAACCTTTATCAGAAAATCACCTGGAAGCTTGGAATATGGCACCTACCTTATTATCGGGTATCGTTTGGATATTTCGTACACAAAACAAATGTTCAAAAATCAAAACACTAACCTAAGCAGAAATTAAGGAACAACAGGACAGGTAAAAAATTTATGCAATGCGAAATTTCGGTTTATAATTTTCAAATTTCTAAGTTTTGAAAGTGCCCGTTCGAGAAACAAGGGTACCCTATCCCAACATTCAGGCAGTCTGGGCTTGGAAAATTATGTTGTTGAAGGAAACCACCTTTGGATAAATGTGATTTCAAACAACAACAGAAATGTATGCAATTAGAGCAGTTCAGCAGAATAACTAACATGAGAAATTGAAGTATTTGAAATTTTTCATATGGAAACTGCTTTAATTGCTTGGTAATGAAACCATTTTCATATTTTTATGTAGAAGATACATATGCAAATAGTTTCATTGCCAATCTTAACATGTGTTGCAAAATGCTCCCTTTTTTATAGAACAATCCATATGTTTAAACTGTCCAAGGTTGTTAATGTTTTACTGACAATGATTTAGTTTAAAATCGAGGGAAAAATGACTTGTTTTGCACCAAATTCATTTTGCTCATTGTTTTCCTGAAATCAAATTAGGGAAAACAAAACAGTTTTTTACAACAAGAGTCATTTTATTGACGTTTATTTTTGTAACATAATCTCTTATCAGTTTTAACACTTCATATAAAATATTCGTAATAATGTAACCGCAATTATCAGCAAATTTGTTTGTAGTATAAACTGGAAAAATGCTATTGCTCATCTATATAAATAACCGCGTGAACATCTCTATTTCAAGGAGCATTTTACGTTTCATCTAAATTCTCATAAGGAAATTTATTAGTTTCGTCATTTGTTCTAACGAAAGTTGTGGTCAAACAGCAACCAAACGAATGAATTTCATTAAGAGAATGCTTCATTAATTCCTAAAATTACTGATACGGCTTTTCACCATCGCATGCTACAGTACACTTTGTCTAAATGAGTAACTGCAATTATCAACAGTGTGCTAAATGGTGGGCGTTAAATCTCACTGCCAAACATCTTGCGAATCTTCTCAAGCAGAATAGAATTTAAACCGTTAAAAATCAACATGGCATACTTAAAAAAAATGAAGCAGTAAAACCAAAACGTCATGGGAATGACACTTGATCGGGATGACAAGGACCACGCATTATAGCACACTGCCTGAATAAATAAAATTGCAATTGAATTCGTTGGAGCTCGAGGTGAAACAGCTACTTGAATTACATATCGTAGAAAAAAGTATGAATTCCATTTAGATATACAGGGTGAATAAAAAGTAAGGAACATTGATGCTACAGCCTTAAATAATATCTTTACGAAAAAAAGTTTCTAACAAAAGTTTTCTATCAAGTTATTTGCCACAATTTGGCGTTTTTCATTGTTTTCTTGATTGTCATATATTTTAGCTACGACGTCATCGACATTTTTTTTAAATGGCAAACTGTAGTTTTTGTAGCATGACCAGTTAGTGCTTTTTATTCTCTATACAACCATGTAAACATATCATACATTTGCATAATAAAAATTTCAAGAACAATCACGATAAACATTTATTTTTGTCACTGTGAACATTTTTAATTTTTCAGGTACACTTATTGCAAGATAAACAAAAGACAATAGTAGGCAATTGTTGGAAAATGTTTAAAATTGAACAAATGCAAATCTGTAATGTCAATTCGGTGACAGTTAGCATTAATAAGTGATTAAAATTTAGTCTGTGTCCTGTGTTAAATACGAATTTCTAATCATGGTACGTTTAACAAAAACTGAGCGTATCGAAATTTTGATGATGATCGGCTCCTCCTCCTCCTCAGTCTTAATTCCTAGTGGGGAATGTAGTGGCCACTGCGGCGTCTTGTATTGTTTCTTTCCATTTTGCTCGGCCTTGTGCTTCGATCGTGAATGTATGCATAGGCTTCCCGGTTAGCTCGGTTACTTGGTCTATCCATCTGGTAGATGATCGGTCTCTAGATCTTTTACCTTCCACCTTTCCCTGTATTACTAATTTTTCCATGTTGTCAAATTCTTTCCTCATGATATGTCCAAAGTACCTTAATATTTTAAGTTGTATTTCGCTCGATAGACGCCTCGTGATGTTAGGTTCATGGAGTATTGATATATTTGTTCGATGTTCTGTCCATGAAACGTTCAGCATTCTCCGCCAACAGGACATTTCTGTGGCATCGACTTTCTTCCTCTCTTTCTGTCTGAGAGTCCAGGACTCGCTGCCGTATGTTAGAATAGGGAAGATCAGGCATTGTGCCAGTCTGTATTTTATTTTCTTAGATATGTTGTTATCTTTCCATATTCGTGTTAGTTTCTTCATAGCCACTCTAGCCATTTCGCATCTTTTCCTGATTTCTTTTTCTGTTGAACCGACGTTTGTTATTAGTGATCCAAGGTACATGTATTGTTGTACTACCTCGTATCTGTTTATGGGTTGTATATCGGGTCTGTTGTTATGCGGTCTATCAATACTCAAAATCTTTGTTTTAGACATGTTTAGTTCAAGGACTAATGTCGCGCTTTCTCCTTCTACACGCTCTATAGTCTATAATATCTTGAATTTCGTCCGCACTACTTATGAGCAAAGCCGTATCGTCGGCGTATCTTAAATTGTTAACCTTTTGTCCATTAATTGAGATGCCACCTTCAAAGTTTTCTGTGGCTTGTCGCATTATATATTCTCCATATATGTTGAAAAGTTGAGGGGATAAAATGCAGCCTTGTCTAACCCCGTATTGTGGATGGAATTCGTCGGATTGTATTTCATTCACTTTGACTGTATCTGCACTGTTTTCATATAGACTGCTTATGAGAGATATAAGATGTTGAGGTACTCATAATATATAGTATAATACATCCCATAATTTGTGCCACTTAACTTTATCGAATGCCTTGCGGTAGTTAATGAAGCAGATGTATAGGGGGATATTGAATTCCCTAGCTTTTTCTAGTAATTGTCTCAATTTCAGGATATGATCCCTAGTGCCTCTTCCTGCCATGAAACCCGCTTGTTCCGCTAGTATTTGGGAATTTAAATAGGCTTTGAGTCTTTCATCATTTATGTGGAGGAGGAACTTACTAGTGTGTGATATTAGTGCAAGATTGCGGTAGTTTTCGCAGTTAGTGATGCTACCTTTTTTGTGAACAGTTATAAACATAGCTTTAGTCCATTCTTTAGGCCACTGTTGGGTGTGCCATATCTTGTTGCATAGGACGTGTAGTTCTTCTACTCCTACTTGGTCAGCCGCTTTTATTACCTCTGCTGTTATTGCGTCTGGCCCAGGGGCTTTTCTTTTCTTGGTGTCAGTTTGTTGATAGCCGATGCTATTTCGCTTCTTAATATATCGGGTTCTTCATTGTAATTGTCTATTGTGTTCCTGGCTTCTTGTTGATTTAAGTTTTCAGAATATAACTGTTCGCAATACTGTTTCCAGGTTTCTGCTATATCGTGTATGTCTGTTTTTGTTGTCTGTTGTCTGTAGGTTGATTTGTGATTGCATGGCTTTCGATCTCCTTGCATATATCTGAGTAGTAGTTGTTTTTGTCTTGTTTGCATGTTCTTTTTATTTCTCGGTTCAGTCTTTGCCAATTGTTCTTGTCTTCGTCTCTGTGTAAACCGGTTTTTGCTATTACTTTCCGTTCTTTTATTAATTTGAGCGTGTTGTCGGATATCTAGTGTTTTCGTCTGGATTGCTTTTTACTCGTGTTCGTGCTGGCTGGTTCTAATAATCTGTTCTTGATGTCGTACCATATTTCTTCGGTGGATGAATTAGCATTATATTTTGGCTCGTTCTGTTTTAGATGGTTAACAAATTGATCTTGATGATGATTCTTGGTGATGGTGTTGTGTTACTTTTCAAAGTTTAATACGGATCATTGCTACTAGTAATTGATGGTCTGAGCCACACACTGCACCCGGGTATGTCTTTATGTCAGTGCAGGAAGATCTCCATCGGGATTTTATTAAGAAATAGTCGATCTGGTTTCTTTCTCTGTCTTTTGGGCTTTTCCACGTGTACAATCTTCTGATGTGGTGACTATACATAGTGTTCATGATGGTATAGCCGTTTCCCGTTGCAAATTCCAGTAAGCGTTCCCCTCTGTGGTTCCTCTTTCCGATACCGAATTTTCCTACTATATGTCTGACGTGATCGTCCTGTTTTGTTTCTCCTATCTTAGCGTTAAAACCACCGCATACTATGGTGAGCTCTTTGCTACGAATGCTTTGGATGATTGCTTCGAGCTTTCTGTAAAAGTCGATTGGGTACGGTGATAAAAAGAGAACTCACGAAGATGTGTGCGCTTTATTTAATACTGTACATCCAAATCGTGAACCTGTTACGCGGTCCACTGTAATCAAAATTAATAGAAAATTTAGAGAAATCCTCATACTTCAACTCGACAATTAGCCCTGGATAATAATGTTAGTCAAGGATCTGTACTGAATATTTTACATACAGAAAAATGGCATCCTTATAATGTTAAACTTCTTCAAGAATTATCAGAAGATGATTTTGATAGGAGAATTCAGTTTTGTGAAGAAGTGATGGACAGGTGCCATAACGACCCACAGTTTGTGAATTCTATTATCTTCTCCGACGAAGCCACATTTTCTTTAAATGGAGCTGTAAATCGGCACAATTCCCATTATTGGTCGCGACATAACTCACATTGGATGGAAGAATTACATACACAGTATCCACAAAAAGTAAACGTGTAGGCGGGAATTATAGGAGACAGAATTCTTGGTCCTTTTTTTCTTTGATGGCACATTAAATGCTGATCGGTATTTGGTTTTTTTGAGGTTTGAACTTGTTCCCACGTTTAGCTGTTTAATTTCCAACTGCAGAAAATCCGGACACGCCGAACGATAGAATTTGGTTGCAACAAGATGGTGCTCCACCTCATTATGGCATTCATGATCGTCAATATTTAGATGCAATTTTTAGAAATAGGTGGAAGAGGGCATATTGAGTGGCCAACGCGATCTCCGGATCTAAACCCGCTTGACTTCTTTTTATGGGGCCATCTTAAAAGTACAGTGTATACAAACAGACCAGACAATTGGGAAAATATAACAATTCGTATCCGCGAGCATATACGAGCAATATCACCTGCTACAGTTCAAAATGCAGTTCCGAGGATTTTCTGATCCTATTGCCCACTGTCAGACAGCGAATGGCTAACAGTTTAAACATTTGTTTTCTTAAATTGATGTTAAATATGATTTGAAACTATTTTACTAATTTGTGGACCTGCTATTGTCTTTTGTTTATCTTGCAATAAGTGATGAAAAATGTTGCCAGTGACAAAAATAAATGTTTATCGTGATTGTTTTTGAAATTTTTATTATGCAAATGTATGATATTTTTACATGGCTGTATAGAGAATAAAAAGCACTAACTGGTCATGCCATAACATGTTTAGGTTGCCATTAAAAAAATGTCGATGTGGTCATAGCTAAAACATATGACAATTGAAAAAAAAAATTAAAAACGCCAAATTATGGCAAATAACTTGATAGGAAAATTTTGTTAGAAACTTCTTTTCGTAAAGTTATTTTTAAGGCTGTAGCATCGATGTTCCTTACTTTTTATTCAACCTGTATGTGGTTATAAATATAATCACAATTTTAATTAAACTAATTTTAAAGTTTACTCTTCAACATGAAGGAATTCAAATAATTTACATATCGTATAGTTTTGATAAAAATTGTTGTAACAAAACGTAATTGAGTCACACAATTTATTCTAATAGAGTAGATTTCTCCACGACGTAGGCGAAATTTCAATGAACGAAAGAAGTTTTCAAGGTTCTCATACAATAATGCAATTGAAATTCAAAATTTATAACGGTCAATTTACAAATGAAACAGCACATCCTTCTATTTACTGTTCTGTGGACCAAACCCTGATTATTGAAGGCATAAATCATCAACAACACATCAGCTCATTGACATATCAATACTAACCATAGTGGCCTGTTTTTTATGGTGATATTCTAGTTATAATTAATGAACTGTTTCAACAATGGCTATGTTAATCAACATTTCCTGTCGTTTCTCTTCAATTTCGTGTTGTAATTAAGTGAATGAATGTCTGTAAAATACTACACACCTACCATGTGTAGCTTGATAGTACTACAGGTTCATAAACTAGCATGTCGTTGAACTTATTTTTTTGATATGGGCCAAGTTTTAAAAATATATTACGTTTTGATTGAAATTTTTGTGATTAATTTATGACCCACATGTGTAGTCTGGTGACTAGCTTGTTTAGTAAAGTTTATCAATACCGCCAAGGCAGAACAAACCTGCGAGAATCACAAAAGGTAGTTACTTATCAATTAGTAAACAGAAGAACAATGTGGTGCTCCGATCAATTTTCAAATAACGATTTTTCTTAATTCCAACAACACTGTTCGTGTACACAATACCAAATTCAAGTAGCTGTTGCCGTATCAGCTTTGGAATAATAATAAGAGGAAATGAATTAATCACACGAGAAATCTACAGTGAATGTTCTTAAAACAAGCGCCACACGACGCATATTAAACAATCAGGAATACAATATCGTTCGACATTTCAGGTTTTATTATTGTTCCAAATGAATGAAAAACAATGTATGCTTTCTGTTCACTTACCAGTGATGACCAATCGACCTTTGGTGGCACTAAGACGGGTTTCTCCAGTCAATCGGTGTTTCGTACGGCATTGGTAGGTTTTGTAGCCATCTTCAGGTCCAACATCTCTGATATGTAACTCGCCAGAAGGAAGAACCAAGTATTTGCTGTCTGGATTCAGAAATGTTAATTAGTTGTTTTGCCCTTTTATAAACTTTATAGAGGAACACCATGCAAATTTTGACTCTTTTTGCAGTAGTTACATAAATCAATTGTTGTAATGCGTAAAATCAATGACGTTATTAGACATAATCAGTAAAATGCTCATACCAATGAGCATATATTTGCTTTGAACTACAAATATTTAAAAAAATGTTCTTATGTGCATTCTAAAATTTATACATAATTTAAAATATATTTTAAATGTAAAAACATGTAAAACATGTCAGTATTTATTACAAATATGTATTTGTTTGCATTTTAAATATCACATATGCAGTTCTCATATGGTCAGCGATATGTTTACTACATACAGGTAACACATGCAACCCATAGAAACCCTAGTTTTACTCATCAATATACAGGGTTGCTCATTAATGTGTGAAAGTACAATATGGACATTATTAAAATGATTAAGTGTACTTATTTTTTAATATGATGTAGTACCAAAATGCGCACATTTTAATAATATTTTTAAATATACAGGGTGACGCGCTACAACGGAATATCTTCAAGGTATTATTTTTTAAACGGAACACCCTACATACATACATTTTTACATTTTTGAATTCTGCGTAAAATTATCTATCTAACGATCTCATGTTATTTTTATTTTGGATGAAGCATATGTTAAATGTGAATATTTTGAACGGTGCAAGGTTTAAGAAATTAATTCGGTCCGTAATTATTACTATTAAATAAAAATATATCTTTCACATTTATGTAGTGAAGTGATGGACTAAAACGACACAACTAGCAAATATTAATTTTATTATACACGGTGATTTTTGCACTATCGCGACGTTAATTTATTTCAAAAGGCATTTTCGCAATTTTTTCAAATAAACTCTCCGTATATTATTTTAGTTTTTAATTAGCACGTTAATTCTTCACAATTTTTATGAATATTGTCATATACCTAAAATCAATATTTTCTGAGATATCTTTACTTTTTCATTACAAACCCTTGAATGATTAAACTTTATATTTCTATCTAATCTAGTAGCCATGGTTTTTCCATGAATGGGGATTGGAAATGAAAAAAAAACTCCTAACTTTTT
>JABXWE010034486.1:0-14661 GCA_014611495.1 Limonius californicus
GCCTAACCCGTCGAACAGAGAAGAGAAGTTCCACTACAAGGTTTACGATTGTCAAAGATGTTTGTAAGACAACCGGGACCGACGGTTTTTACGGACCCTCCGAAGCATGACCGGTTGCATATGCCACTATATTGGTCCACCCATCTAAGTACTGACCGCGCGGATTGTGCTGGACTACGAATATCGTTTGACCGGCGTCCGCAGCGCTCAGCTATGCAACCGATAATTCAATTTAAAACTTAAAAATATCAGGTTTACAGTTAAAATTTCGGCTTTAATCAGATAGTTTTCGTGCGTTGCTGATATAGTTCTTAAATCTGAAGGGCTTGGTGAACTATATCTATAAAATTAATTGAATTTCAACATTAAAATTGCAAACTTAATGTAAAAAAAAATAAATAATTACAGTTCAACATAACTCAAAAATGTTCTGGTTAAAGGGAAAATTTCGGCTTTAATTACATAACTTCGGATTTAAAAATATAATCTATATAACTAATTAAATTTTAACATTAAAATCGAAATTGTAATATCGTAAAACGTAAATAATTATAATTCAAAGTCAAAATTTCGCCTTTAATCGCATACACGTTGTACGTTACGTCTTAAATCTGAATGGTTTGATGAACTATATCTGTAAAATTAATTCAATTTCAATATTAAAATTGCAATTTTAATGTAGGAAGAAGTAAATGATTACAATTCAACGTGAAAGTCAAGTCAAGAATTCCTCTTTAATTGGTTAACTTCATATTTAAGAATATCATCTGTAAAACTAATTGAATTTCAACATTGAAATCTAAATTTTGGTATTTTAAAAAATAATTACATCTTACGTTGAAACCTGAAAAATGCTTGAATACGTCAAAATTTCGAAATGTTGATATCAAATAAAGAAAGGAAATATACTTCAACTTGAAATTTTTTCCATAAAAAAATTTAGTTGAAAGCTTCAATTTTTCTAGAAAGGGTCATTAATATAAAAAAATAAGAAATTTTCAATCTCAGGATTGCTCATTGGTGATAATTTGCAAAAGGGATGAACTGTCAACCCAGAAAGGCAGCCCCTCTCCTACGTCTCTGTTTCTTATCTGTCCGCGCCCATGTTTGTTGCTATTCGACAGCCACCTTGTAAATTTAAATTGGATTTTTATAACACAAGCATGCGTTCGTGTTGTATATTCTTATAAAATTAAAAGTTTAAGATTTAAATCATTGGCATGTTGTTACGCAGTTAAGGTTCTCCATCTTACGCTGAAACGACGCTTCACTTAGGTATGATATAATTTTCTGCAGTGAATCCACCTATTATACTTTCGTAAGTACTTGTACTCTTATTATGGTCATGCATATCTACATAAAATGAACTGTCTCGGCGAAAGCATGCATTTAATAAGGGTATAAACTCTAATTGTACTGTAGCTGTTGGCAATACCGGTACGTTCTTCAGCTTGGCCTCGGCAGGTGCAGTATTGTAAACGTAGGCGTACCTCTTCTCCATCAAGCAAAGAAGAAATGTATATGCACACCCCAGGCTATACGTCGACATAATCTTTTACTGCGTCCTTATTATATGTGTTCTAGGAGACTCGGTACTTATTATCATCCAATGGTTGAACGTATAGATTACTTGGTTTCTACCTTTCTAGACTTGCAGAAATGTTTATATTGTATTTGTAGTAAATAGAAGTTTGAAATTGTGTTATCCGTTCACGATTATTTTGCCGAGAGGCCATGATTTGTTTTTATTAGGTAGCGCATTGTGCCTGACGTGAACCGAAGAAGGCACTGTTATGAATTGCTAAATTATTAAGAATTGCTGTTAGTAGCACTTTGAGAAAACTTTGAATACGGTCATATTAAAGTATTAATTGGGGGAAATTTTTTTATATATTTAAGAAAGTCTATATAATATACAAGTTAAATATACTGTACGAAAATGCAACATCTAGTGAGTGTCAATATATTTTTATAATATTTTGGGGCCAATATGGGTGCATGCAGGGTATTTTATATTTAAAATTTCATGGTGATTGGAAAAGGAATGCTGTATGTCTGGGGAGTTTTTACAAATAAAAATCACTTTTTGTTATGGCTCTTGATTTTAAAGGTTTAAGTATAGTGTCAGTGTTATTGCTGTGTATTGTCTATTGAATTTAAAACATTATTTTACGATGCCTCGTGTATGTAGATACGATGAGTTTAATCAGCTAACTAGCTTTGAAAAGGTGCAAGCTGAAATGGCTCTTTGGGAAATAGCTAATAGAGTTAGCAGAAACGCATCCACCGCAGTACGATGTTGGAAAACCTAGACAGAAGAGCAGATACAACAACATCCTGATGTATCGGAGCTGTTCCTAGAGCTAATGACCGCAAAGAACGCCTCCTAAGTGCTCTTAGGGAACAGTTCAGTATCATTAAGATAATTGTCACTGAATAGATGACTGCCATAGGGCACGAACTTTCTGTTCGATCAGCTTACGTAGAATAAGATCCTTTGACCTTCAATCATACGGACCGCGGACTGCATCCATCATAATACGATGTTGGAAAACCTAGACAGACGCGCTGGAAACATCAACTTCTTGATGTATCGGAGCTGCTCCTACAGCAACTGACCGCAAAGAACGCTTCCTAAGTGCTCTTAGGGAACAGTTCAGTACCATTAAGTTAATTGTCAATGAATAGATGACTGCCAAAGGACACCAACTTTCTGTTCGGTCAGCTTTCGTAGAATAAGATCTTTTGACCTTCAATCATATGGACCATGGACTGCATCCACCATAGTACGATGTTAGGAAACCTAGACAGAAGAGCAGAATTAACAACTTCTTGATGTATCGGAGCTGTTCCTACAGCAACTGACCGCAAAGAACGCTTCCTAAGTGCTCTTAGGGAACAGTTCAGTACCATTAAGTTAATTGTCAATGAATAGATGACTGCCAAAGGACACCAACTTTCTGTTCGGTCAGCTTTCGTAGAATAAGATCTTTTGACCTTCAATCATATGGACCGTGGACTGCATCCACCATAGTACGATGTTAGGAAACCTAGACAGAAGAGCAGAATCAACAACTTCTTGATGTATCGGAGCTGTTCCTAGAGCAACTTAACGCAAAGAACGCCTTCTAAGTGCTCTTAGGGAACAGTTCAGTACCATTAAATTAATTGTCAATGAATAGATGACTGCCATAGACACCGACTTTCTGTTCGGTCAGCTTTCGTAGAATAAGATCTTTTGGCCTTCAATTATATGGACCGCGGACTGCATCCACCATAATACGATGTTGGAAAACCTAGACCTTGATGTATCGGAGATGTCCGCTCATGACCACTAAGAACAGCTCCTAAGAATGCATATTCTTAGGGACCCGTTCAGTACCATCAGGTTAATTGTCAATGAAGGGACGACTGCCACAGGATAATTACTCTCTGTTAGGTCAGCTTACCGCAGAATAAGGTGTTTGGCCTTCAGCCATATGTGTCGGACGTCATCTTGCAATTTAACCAAAGGCATACAGGGACACTATCAGAAACGTATCTAGTTGGATAAGCAATGGGATCGGGTTGTGTTTAGTTGGGAATCTCGGTTTTGTTTGTGGGCCAATGATGGACGTGATAGGGTTTGCCGTGATGTAAAGAAAGGCGTATAGTTTAATATAGAACGCGAAATCGCGCTAGTATTCCTTGAAGGAAATACGAATGCTCATTCGTAATACCTTGGAAACTATTACGTTTCCCTATCTGCAAGAACTAGAAATTCCTATTATCCCGGCATGGCAAATGCCATACCCCATACCGGAGCTGCCACTACAAAGTTCTTTCATGAAGTTGCTGTTGTCGTTCTTCTGTGGCCAGCAAGATTACCTGATGTTTTGTTCATCAAACATGTATGGGATATTATGGGCAAAAAGTTCACCCAATTACTTATTCCCGGGAAAAGAATGAGGTTCAGATTGCTTCTTAGGACACCACACCACAGAAAACATCGACCACCTTATTCAAAGCTTGATTCGCAGAGTAGGGGAGTGCATTAACTTACCAGGAGCTCCGACTCATTATTGAATTTCAACCAGAAAATCTTGAAATTTTAATCGCAAAATTCTGTATGTATATCCATCTTCTCACCTAAAAATTATTAAGATATGTTGGCGTTTACTGGGTGTTGTAATTTCAATGTTATGCAGTATACGTCGCATTCTAAATGATAACAGATAAGAAAACACTCTTATTTGACTTGAAACACTAGCTGCGGCATTTACAGTATTATTAAATTTAAGCGGCAACAACTCTACGGTTCAAGGTTTTCCGTATTGGCACTGATATTCAAATCTTTTTATTTGGTGATCTCTTAGGTTAAAAGCAGAATTTACAAAGATTAACGTGCAAGTTGTTTCACTTTCTAAAATTTAGTTCGTTTATGAATAAAATTTAATTAAGTATAATCGAACCCGTATGTAACAAACTATATACTTATTTTGAATTTAATTTTTAAACTGGAAAATTGCACAGATAAATGAATATATAATGTCTTCTTAAATTGCTTATATTAACACTTCTAAATGCAGGAATATGTTTATGAAATGTATAAAGCAATGGTTATTCCCTTGAAACTGCAGCTTAGTATAGGAAATCGTACTTATACACATATATTGTACATATACAAATGTACTGGATTTGCAAAATCATCAACAACAAAACTTAATCATGAATGGGTTTATCTATATTTCGTTAAGAATTATGAAAATAGAATAGAAAAATCTGATAGCTTCCTGATCAATTCTAAAGTTGGTATGAATATGTTACAAACATATTTTCCATTAACTTGCGATATCATATTACATACTAGGGTTGCTGCAGGGCAAATGAAACATTTTTAAAAGCATATTGTATTTACATATGACATTACCCAGTTTAATCAAAAAACTTATTAACCTGCCAAATTCAGCAAACTTAATCCATCATCTGCGATGCAGGAAACGGCAGCCAACGTTCTTTAGGAAAAGCTCGTCCTGGTATAGACGTCCCGTAAACAAATTTGCGAAACAACTCAACAAAGTAAAATAGAATAAGCAGAAGGAAGAGAAGAGAATTAAGTTATCCCTTAACGAAGCCGCAGTTATTCCGCTCAAAGACAATATTAAATATTTTTTATTTACTTCGTTGAGCTACTTTGACGTTCCAGAGAGCAATATTTGAATAAAGCTCCTTTACGCAGCTTATTTTCATAATTTTCTTGTTTTTAAAACAAGAAGACATTTTAATTTAAGATTTGCGTCTTCCTGATGCTGGATTTTAATTAGCCGACAATGATACACGTTTATTATATTGATCGTTGGATATTTAAGCTAATGATTGAACATTAATTGTAACGTTAGATGCTCCAAATAACACGAATCTGAAGTTAATTACAGGAATTATCCGAAATCGGAGCCCTTGCACCGTCATCAACTCATCATGGCATCGAAATTGCTCGTTAATTGTTTAATGTTCTCTGATGCAATATATCACGGGCTTGAACTTTAATAGTGAGGCAAGAGTTATGCGATATGTGGTAATTATCAGAAAATAACCTATTATCTTTTTTCAAATCACACTTAATAAGCATTTAACAATATTGTTAATGAGCTAGTTATAAAAGATATATGAATAAATGTAATAACCTTAAAGCGTTATAAAAATTACTTTAATTTGATATTTAATGACAGTGAAGCTCTCTTTTATGTAGATTTACATGAAACTGCTAATTTACACAAGTTTCCGGATTGTAAATTAAATATTTTTGAAGTTATAAAGGATTATATACAAGTGCAGTAATGATAATGCCGTCGCAACTTTTTAATTTGTATTCGAGACAAGACGTTTCCTTTTCAGTAATAATTATTATAAAATACAGTTAATTATAATAAATTACGGTTTAGGCATCACCTGCATAGTGCAATAAAATGTCACGTACAGGTTAAGTACACTTCCATTCTTGTGGTTTTAAATTTCCAGTTTAACTTAACCGTGGAATTACTGCAGTTGTAACATGCGACTGGAAGGCAATTAGATCTAGGTCTGGTGATTGGAAGTGCCTAACAAAATTGTTATCTTGCAAAATGCATAAATTAACCAACTTCATGTAATATTCACATACACATACGGGGTATTTCCAATAAGTTTCTGTACTTGGGAATATAGTTTACATAGGAAATAGACGATAGATTTGAATTTAGCATTTCTCCGAAATTTTGTCAAAAAGATTGATTATCTTCATCTCCACCTATTGGGAAGTTGCGGTTTAAATTAAACATTTCGATTTTCATTTTTAGATTTTATAACTGAATTGGCATCATTCAGACAAAAAAATGTGTTTACAAAACAAACTTTCCTTGAAAAATCCCAAACAAAATTATATTTTTTTATTTAAAAGACATATTTCGCACTTCTTACGCTTGTGTTTGACAAAGATCTATTATACTACAATTTATTAAAAATGTTAAGTTTTATTAACAGATGTTTTATGCAATTTAAAATAAAAGCTTGAAAGATTATGGGTGCCTATTATATACGAATTACCATTTCATCAGAAACGTTCGGCCTAAATCTAGCATGCGCTTTATAGATGACTGCCTAATATATTCGAGATTTTACAGTATACAGAGTGAATTGGATGAAACTTGAAAAATACTTAGCGTAACACACCTCATTTTATGTTCATTTCGTTAGACTGGAATTAATGTGTATTTCAAGCTGTTTTAAATTATGTAGCTACTATTTCTTCTACTGCAAAGCTTTGTGTAATTAACGTTCATTCTGTTTAAGCGTAATTAGGAAAAAATGCAATTATATAGTACCAGAAATAAAAATAATAATAGTAGTAAAATACAGAAATATTAGAAATACGATTAAAATTCTTCATATTTGAATGCGACAATTCAAATATAAACAGTTCCTCGCAGATTACATAGAAAAATACAAAATTAGGATTATAATTTTTTTTTGGTAAATAGAGAGTAAAATATAAGAACGAGTTGTAAGGAATCTGATAGCAGAACAATACAATGCAATGCAAATAATAAAAAGAAAGTACAGGCTGGGGGTGGGGGGTGCATTTAGTATCCCTACATATATTAAGCTTGTGATAGCATACTCCTACAGAAATTATGGAATGTGCTCAATAATACTAGCATAAATCCGACTTTGGTCAGACTAGTGAAAAGTCTGTATTACCAACAAAAAGCAAGAGTAAAAGCAGGAAATGAACTGACTGCAGAAATCGAAAGAATTACGCCAAGGATGTTACAATGGATTGGCATGGGCATACCAATAGAAGAAAACAGCTTTTCGACGACCAGGTCATAAGAGCGCACGAACAAGAAGATGCAGAGTATATGTTGGTAAAGGCGCAAGCAGAATATTTAAAATGGGGCTAATATTATGTAGAATATAGAAAATTAGATATGTATAGGAAGAGAAGAGGATAAGATAGTTGTGGATACCAGGGGAATAGTATAAGTATGCCGACTTACAACATGCCTGGGAACAACAATATGCCAACAAGAAATATATGATGTAGAAATAGAAGAGAGGATAACGTAAGGACGAAAAGCCATAGGGAAATGGTATCCTATGCAACACAAATATAAGTAAAAAACAAAAAAGCAAATATACCTATAAGTCGAGAAATCAAAGTATCACTCCCACGAGGATTGATGACTATTTGAGAGTAGATCAACAACCGCCCTTGCTCGGGGGATTCGATTAATTCCACCTTTTATGTGGGTTTTTTTCCTTGAAATAATGTTATAAATTCTCTGCCATACGTTTTCGATAGGATTTAGGTCCGGGAATTGTACTGACCAGCATATTCTTTTAACTTCATTGGTCGACAACCAATATTGAACAACCTTTGCTCTGTGGCAAGGAGCATTATTATCTTAAAACGTAAAGGTTTTGTCAGGAAATAACTCTTTTCCACTAGGCAGCATCTCCTGTAGGACATCGATGTAATTTGGTTGCATTCTTTATGCCAGATACAACATGCAGTCTACCAACACCTTCAGCAGATATGCATCCCCATATTATGACAGAGGTTGGATGTTTAATTGTTTGCAGAATACACTGTCGTGAATTCTTCTCCAGGAAATCTTCTAACATATGTGTTTCCAGCATGATTGTTAATGTTAAAGGTAGATTCATCACTACCATCTGCCATTGTTCTGGGGTCCAATGGCGATGATCCTTTGCCCATCGCGAACGGTAGAGCCTTTGTTTTTCTGATAGAAGAGGTTTCTTCCGGGATTTGGGATTTGCAACCCCTAAGTCCAGATTTAGGAAGTTTCCGTCTTACAGTAGAAGTGCATGCACACACTATATTTTGTTTAAATCTGTCAAATTAAGACTTCTGCTAGCCAGACTCGTCCTCTGCAATACGCTGTCATCTCTCACTGTTGTTTTTTGCCACTGCGGGGTTTATCTTCAATTTTTCCCGTCTCATAGTATTTTTTTATCATTCAACTGTGAATTGATTGCACTGCACTTTCATAGCTATTTCACGATTGGAAGAGCCTTGTCCATGATGAAAAACTATTTCATATCGTTTTTCATCCGATAATTTGAACGATTTCTTTTCCGACAGCATTTTGCCGCTGTTAAGGACATGCAAAATACAACTAAATAATCCATAGTACCTGCAGGTAATAAGTATTTCTCCTAATTATGCTTTGAAGTTTTGTGTTAAATGCATTGTAATGATCCCATTACAAAAAGAGAGAATAACTATTATCGATTTAAAAAACTTACATTAATTGTTATCTATGGAGTTCTAAGTAACTAATTAAGGGATAAGTTGTTTACATAGTCATTAAAATATATATATTTAAGAGTAATTTTTGGAAACAATACCAAAAAGTACAGCTTAACATCAAGAAATAATTATTTTCTTGGTTGACGCAGAACTTTTTCTCATCACTGTATAAGGCACAACCAAGAGCACTCAAAATGGATTGGATGAGGAGATATACGGAGACATGCAGAAGAAATAGAGTCAGTTACAGTGGTATGGCCATGTTGCACGAATGGGAGACGAGCGGTTGCAAAAAAAAACAATGAACTGGATTCTCAGAAAGAGAAAAAAGAGAACTTCCCTGTAAGAGATGTAGAGAGAACATGCAGTAGCTGATGATAGAATGGAACATAGAAGCAAAAGAATAGACGGGTGGAAATAAATACTGGAAGATCTAGAGATCATGATGAAAAAAAAAGAGCAGCAGAAGAAAATAGTGAATTACGGTGCATATACTACAACTCATTCTCAAAATATGAAAGTATAGTTAACTTCGCTTATAACGAACCTCAGGAAACCCCAAAATCGGTTTGTTATTTCCGTTGTACATTATAGGCAATAATAGGACATACCAACAGAACAATTTCATGAAGTAATAAAAATCTAAAATAATCGGTAATTATTGTTTGATTTTCCTTGCTTGTTGTGTTCAAGTCTTCTATATAGTTTTTAACATCAACAAAATTGCTTCGTCGACACATTCTGAACTTGCAAAAAATGAAACACTTCTGAGAGAGAAACCACTATCGGTAACTTACATTCACTTTCCTCGTCTTCATCACAAATAACACTAACAACGGATTTATCACACTAATCACTCATTGATTCTGGGATGCCAGCAATAATGCTTTTATCATCTAATCCTTCAGTGGCTTAAACTTCGTCATCTATGTGCAGGAAGTCATTAAAGTCACAGGCTCACAGATAAGGCAAATGTACCAAGAAATTCTGCCAACTTCAAACACTAAATTCAGCTTAACCTTTTTATGAACTTATGCAAATTACTTACAACGTTTGAAGAAATAGTTTCAAATTATTAAAAATACCTGCATGTAGTTGGCTATAAGAGGTTAAAATGAGCAATGAGGACGATAAATGTTTATTATAACCGAAAGATCGTTATTGCGCTCAAAATCCCTAAAGTACTAAACCCTGTTAACCGATGCTCTGTCTCCTACAATAAACATAATCGCCATGAAGCGAAAGTTGTTAGAGACACCCCGTACCTCACTCTTATTTAGACTAAGTGCTACTAATTTTATGAAAAGTCTACTTTATGAAATACTGATGCACTAGGGCGTGTAATAATCGTAGCAAGCCAATAACTGCAGAGCGATTACCGTAATGAATTGCAAGAAGAATAATTGCAATAGTTTTAGCAAATATTTTACTAGTACACCTGTAATTGATAGTGTTTATTTCGTTAGTGCTTGAAAGTTTACCATTGGCGGTTTTTAAGATGTAATTGAGGTGTACTCGCGTGACTTGGCGAGTGCTGGAATGGAATTTGCTCGCGTGTTGAACGTGCGCGCACCTCGACTCTACCAATCTTTACTTATGGCTTTAAGGCCCGTGTAGGTATACTTAACGCAAGTTTTTCTTTACGTGCATATGTAACGCTAATGAACAGTCTATGTAGACACTTACATCCAAATTTCATTTTTGTATAAGGGAAAGCAGAAATCAAATTAGGTGTTCGAGGACAAACCAATTATGCGGTTAATTTGTTACAAGATACCTATCTGGTACGTTTAACAGATTAAACAAAATTTGTGACAGTAGAAATATTTGATGTATTTGGATGTTTAAAACAAATACGAATTGAGACTGTTGACGTCAGAGGTTTGTACAAAAATTGTATACGTACTTCTAAAAGTAATTAATATAATAAATTCTTAGTTCTCTGATTATCAACTTGGAAATTAATATTTTATTTTCCGTACTATTTAACAGGAAATGTTTACTAATTGGTACATTTGTTAACTATTACCTTAGTAAATCCCAAAATATTAAGTAATTAGTGGTTTAAATAAGTGTAAACATATATTTCATCTACAACCATTTCTATTTATTGGAAAACCAATATCGTAAATATAAGAAGACTAAAAAATACAATTGATGCTCCAAACAACTGCATTTTCCATGTTGTTATTTAAATATAGGTAAAAAATCTATAATCAAATTCGATTTGTTGCTAGGTACATCGATAATTAAGTAGTTCCGTGGGCTCACACGCTACCCCAACGCAAGAAGTCTCAGGTTTGATCTTAGGAAGCTACCATGATATCATTTTTCAAGAAGTTTATGGTGGTTTAGGTAGACTAAGCCTTAAATATGTATCTGGGGGTAACGCCCTAGGGTAATAGTAAGTCTGGCCTATCTCTTTTATAGTGGTTGAAAGCTTTCACAATTTGCAGTTTAGTCACTTTGTTAATAACTTTCACCATTCTGACAATTAAGTAGGTATATTATGTGTTTTATTATTTCTAAACTTACTAGATTATTTTAGAAAAGTAGGGAATCCTAGGGCTGGCAACTGGGCAATTTCATTTTGACATTGCTAGAAATCAATCAAATAATATTTAAGAAATGCAACTTAAGAAAAAATAAAAACAGCCTGCTGGATGGCAAATCAATCCTGAATAGATTATATATGGATATTACGTTATCAAGGACGCATGCATGCATTAATTTCCGTTTACGGAAATATTATTGTTTTACTAAATCATTAATACAGCTTTGTATTTCAAATTTATTAATTTCCCATGAGTCCCTGCGAAGGTATAGATGACCACTTATACAAGTCAGATAATTTATTCACATATAGTACTCATCAAACTAAAAAAAAAGTTTTAATTTGAGTTAAAATTAAGCGATCTAGATGGCCCTGCAATTACACACCTCGCCCTGTCCATTCGTCCTTGTAAGTTATAGGTATTCTCCCACATTGATTGAAAAATGTGGAGCTCCATCATGCATAAACCACAGACGAACCCTATCATAATGTCACATCTTCCAATAGTGAGTGTAAAGTATTATTCAGGAAGTCACGATGCAGTTTACCAGTCAAATGATTTCATAAAAATACTCACCCTATCAAAGGTTTTCCAAAATACCCATGTCTTTACTAGACAACAGCATGAAAATTTTCGAACAGAATTATTATTCAGATTAATGATACCTTTATATGTAATCAGAAGCAGTAAGAGATTGTACCCTCTGGGTATGGTACTGATTGTGTACAGTAAACAAATAATAATAACTTATATTTTGTTTTTATGGTAAATAAACAGCTTTAATATAAAATCGCCTCTATATCTAAAATAGTTGGTTTGCGGACATATGGCGACTAAGACTTTTTTGTTCGGTTTGATGAATACTGTACAGTGTTGGGACAATGGAAATATCTCTACTGCGACGACCACGATTTCGACAAAATTTTCTACATGAATGTTCCAAAATATAGCGGATACAATGAAGGTATTAGCGATTTAAAAAGACCTCCTGTTTAGCCGGAAAGTATATCAATTTTTTATTTTAAATGAAATCCCCTGAATATTTTTTGATATATCAATAGCACTATTTTTTGCGAGCTCAGTAGTATAAGGGTTTTATGCCTTTATTTTTAATAATTCTAGAAATATTGCACAATAATGTTTCGTAATTCGTATCTAACAGCGCATGAAAATAAAAGAATGTTGAAAGTGTTAACAGTTTTCTAAAATTATCCAATTCTGCATGGTTTGTGTTGTATTGTGTTGACATTTAATTAACAGGTCAAATGTATTTAGAACTTTTGGAAAACCAAATTCTTCCTACTCTTGAAGAAGAAGGGGAATTACCTAATAAAATTGGGTTTTACTAGTACGGAATACCTTCCCATTACGCTCTAAATGTTTGCCACTTCTTAAATAAAATGTTTGCAAATAGGTGGATTCGCCGCAGGGGTTTTATTGAATCGCCAACTCGTTTTCCGGACCTAAATCTATTGGATTCCTTCCTCTGAGGACAATTAAAAACTAGAGGTTATACCGAACGATGAAATAATTTGGCAGCATTGAGACAGAATTGTTGGTGATATACGAGGAATTCCTGTGGAGCATCTTATTAATACACTGAAAGATTTGTACATGGACGTGGATATTGCCAAGAAGTAAATGGTGGTCATTTTAAGCATCTGCTCAAGTGATATTATTTGTGTTTTTTTATTGTTTTGTTGTGATGTGTTGCTAGAGAATGAAACTAATTTTGAGACATTATTGTTGAATGTTTTGTTCAATATCTCTAGAATTATTATAACTGAAGGTATCAAACCTTTTATCTACGAACTTACAAAAAAAATTCCATTGATATATCAAAAAATATAGAGGGTATTCTATTTAAAATGAAAAAGTTGATATTATTTCCGGCGAAACCGTGAGTCAATTTAAAACTCAATACCTCAATTGTATCTGCCACATATGGGAACTTTTATGTAGAAAATTTGGTCGAAATCGTGTTTGCCGTAGTAGAGATATTTGCACGGTTGCGCAGTGCGCACCTTTGCCCAACCCTGTATTTGGTAAATTATCCAACCTATTTTTGAAACACATTATGTAACTGTGTACACTTATTCGTTGAAACCTTTTATTTTCTGAAAAAAAAACAAAACAAGTATTACAAATTAGAACAGGTCGTAAACTTCAGCTATTTAGGGTCAATTATTGCATAGAATGGCAGAATGGACGAGGAAATAAATAATAGAGTGGCAGCCACCGGAAGACTATATCGAGCCATAAACAAGTCGTTCATTTCCAAGAAGGAGATACGTAAAGAGACTAAGATGGCAGTGTTCAAATCAACTATATGGAAATCGCAATTGCAGGCAATGGAGATGAGGTTCTTGAGAAGAGTTGAAAACAAAACCAGGCTAAACAGGATTAAAAACGAAGAAATCAGAAGAAATACGAACTCCCAACCCAACCAGTACCCGATAGAGCAAGGACAACTCCGATGGTTCGGCCACATCACCAGAATGGACTCAACAAGGTTCCCGAATCTCGCATGGAAAACGAAGGGCGAAGGCCGTAGAGGGAGAGGAAGACCGCGAACGAAATGGGAAGAGTCGCTTAAAGAAGTTCTTAGCAATCGGGGCATCACCTGGAATGAAGCACCTAACCTAGCGAAGGATAGGAAGAAGTGGAAAGCTTTCCACACCTCTACACCGTAAGGTAGAAGAGGACGACTAAGTAAGTTACAAAACAAATATGTACGTTGAATTCTTCAATTAATTTTTTTGCGAAAGAGATGGACTATTGGAGGAGAAGTTGCCACAAATCCAGACTGGAAAGAATTCGAAATGACCACATCAGAAGTATGACGGAAATTAAAAAGACAATAGTAGAAGAAGTAGAAAGAAAGCAGTTAGTATGGTTTGGCCGTGTAAACAGAATGATGGACCACAGATGGTCAAAAAGAGCGCCTACATGGGTACCACCAGAAAGAATGAAAAGAGGTAGGCCAATACTAAGTTGGAGAGAAGGAGTAGAGGGTGCAATGATGTCAACAAATCTGAATCCAGAAATGACCCTGAACAGAGAGGCATGGAGAATGGGAACGGAGAGGCGGTGACAGCCGCAAGAATCCGGAATGTATATGAAGAATTCCTGGTAGCCAATCACAGCATACAACATCCACGAAAATATCAGAACCAATATATATATATATATATATATATATATATATACACTTTTATATTATACTACTATATATATACTTTTTTGTAATTCATTCATACTACCGCCCACCCCCAACCGCTTTCGCATTACTTCAGGGGGGTGCGGGCGCCCTTT
>JABXWE010034487.1:0-17957 GCA_014611495.1 Limonius californicus
ATTACGTAGATCATACTGTTTTATTGAGGTTATCCTCGGCTTCTCATTTTGTTACAGTTTGCTCTGATGATGGAATAAAGTTTTTTCCGAAAGCTTAGCTAAATAAACAAAGGGTGGTTTAATTTCTTTGCCCTTGGTCGATTACCCCAATAACTTACATCTTAAAATTTATATATATATATATATATATATATATCAGAAATAGGTACAAATATTAAAGCCGATGGTAGAACACAATATATACAAACTAGAAAAAACATTTCTTTGGCAATGGGACCCTTAAGATATGAGAAAATAATAATTGAAAATTTGACCTAAAATTGTTTTACTACCGCAAGATAATAACAAACATTTGAGTTCGAAGACATGTTATGCAAAGGAGAGTAAGATAGAAGTGCATAAAAATTTCTTATCACCTGCTACAAACCAGTACTATTAGGTAGGTCAGTAATTTCAATTCTATTTATCACAAGCCTGACAAGTTTTTACGTGTTTGACACTTTGGATTTACTTTACAATTAGGTAATAACCTTCTACAGCTTAAATGCATTTTCTATGTATCATTAGTATTCAGGAAAATCTGTGATTGGATATATAAATATGTTATAGAACCAGAAATGCTTAAAATAATACTTTATTTTTAAATTACGTAATATACACATTAGGCATGCTTTTCTAATATTATTAAACGCAAATCTACATTTTATTCTATTCGATTAATTTACTCAGATTCAATGTCACTAAATTCTGAGGTATCAGAAGATGAATCAGCTCCTAAATTAATTATTAAAGGTTTGATTTCATATTTTGGAACATACCTCTGTTCAACGTTAACGATGACCTTAACGCAATTTTACCAATGTTTATCAATTTCAGAAGCAGCACCTTTGATAAGATCCAGAACATTGTAACTTAACCTAGGAGAAGTATTTCTTTTTCTGACGTTTGTTTTCAAACTCTACATCATTTCGATCGGATTAAGTTCGCTTTCGAAAGGTCTCTAGAAAGCCTTGATGTGACTGCGACTGGTCAAAACTACGACTGAGTTTACCCAGAACCATAACCAAATTAGCATACTTTCTTAAACAAATTATTCATATTGCAAAACAAATTTAATATGCTTACCTACATCGTTAGTGAACAACAGCACTCATTATAACGTTAAGATATTTAACAATAATTGGGGAACAAATGGTCGATCATCCGGTAATTTTAATATAATCTTACCTAGATACCTTTATTATAACATTGTATAATATATATTACATTTATATAAATGGGAAGCAGCGTCGCGGCCAAGCGCTAGCACTGGTAAAACATTACTCAAAGTTAAGGAACGATCCGCGCGGTGCCTACTTGGATGGGTGACCGAAATCTTCGCTCTAACGCTGCAACCCGCGGTGCTTCGGAAAGTACTTAAAACCGTCGGTCCCCCTGAGTTAGTGCGCCATGTCACTAACTACCTTAAACAGGGTTAAAGTGGCAGCAGGGTGCGGAACTGCCTTCGGGTCTCCCCGCATGCAATTTATTTATTCATATTATATAAATAATTCAATAAAAAGTTGCATCGCCAGATTTTACTGCCATTGCCAAGAAACTTAAATGAAGTAAGCCACAGATTAACAAGCACTAACGCTATTATTCAGAGATTACATGCTGCCTGCTGACTGGTAATCGCATTTGAATAGGGATTTGAACATTCGCTACTAAAAGTTTGGTCCTACTTTACTTGAATGTCCAAGAAATGTATAAGCGCTAATCCGGTAGTTAGGTAAACCTTTGAGATACAGTATGTATGATTTACATCACATGTTAAGGTAATTCGTAGGCATTCATTAACTGATTTGTAAATCACTAGAAAACAGTTAAAGTAGTTACAAATGCGGGGGAATCCCTTGCCTAACAATAGGATGTTGCGGGCTAATAATAATAATAATAATAATAATAATAATAATACTAGTAATAGTAAAATATGCGTTTGTTGTTGTTCCTCTTATAAAGTTTGCCGTTTGTACGATACAAATTAAAATAATTCTTGACTTTTCTGTGGGAGATTAAATCCAACTCGTGTAAAAGTTTTCTTATATAGTAGTCCATACGCTACCTTACATGTTGAACGGTCTCTTCATTATAAACTGCTTATAAACCGTCTGCCACTTCCAGTGTTACATAATACGCTGCGTGTACCTTTAAATAAATTTACTCTCACTTTACGCTGCCCAATACAGGACAGCTTTAAGAAAAATCATTTCTGAATACTTCTGGAGGAACTCATTTACTTAAGGTACTGAATAAATTTATTCATTATTTTTATTCACACTATTCTCGAAATAAGATCAGATCATAGAAAGTGTGTATTCTCCAGTGAAAACTATTCCAGTAACTGCATTGAGCTTTATTATTTGAAAATTGTTAGGTAAAAAATAAATATGACAGTCCGACTTATTCAAAGTCAAGCGTTTTGTATTACACGGCAAGCATTATAATCAATGTTGTTAAAATATTTACCATTTCTAAAATTCTCCAACTCAATTTCTGTCTTCCTTGTCCTATGATGATACAATTCCTAATTTATCAATAACACAGCAAAGGTAGTGGTTTAAAATTGGACCTCCACGACGATCCTGATGGACATAATCGGAATAATTCAAGAACCTCTGCCCACATGACAGTGGCGATACCTAAAGGAGAAATAGACAGTTATTTTCATCAATCGAATATAAAACTGAAGTAGCCTATCTGCATTCGGTCTGTGTCTCTCCTACTAAATGACATCAGGATTGACCGCATCGACAGATCGGTTACCCTCGTTAACGCCAGCTGACTAATGGCGGAAGCATTAGTGCTATCAGCTACTAAATAAGGCGATCACGCCGTATAATGGGTGGTTTTCCGGTTTGTCCCATTCCCATTCTTTTCTTGTTAGCAGGCCTGGTTGTGTTGGTTATTAAGGGAAAATTACGACAGGCAAGGAGTGTTCTAAAATTCCGTAATGAACTGAATAGATTAATTGATATTGGGAATTGATTTACAGTAAAATTATTACTAGTGCCTTAAAGTTAGTTAACATAAGCGTTATTTATTGGTGTCGAAGCTACATAATATGTCGCCTTCCTACGCACAGTTTCTTTTAGCTAGTAGACAACATATCCAAAATCCAAAAATGATAAACTGAAATAATATCTGAAAATTGATATAGACTTATGATAAAACCATTTTTCAAAGTACTGAACTAGGTTTTGAATTCTTTAAGATTGACTGCTGGTGAATAGGATTATATTTTTAATTTTAAACAGAACTAAGAAGGTTTTTACAAAAACAGAACGAGATATGAAACTCTTGGTCGAAATACTAGAAAAGGATTTTAAGGATAAGAGAATGAAAATAAACTATGACAAAACAGAAAACAGGTGAATAGGAGAGGACCAAGACGACATTTACATAAGAGACCGTACCATCAAACACTGTCTAACATTCAAATATCAAGAATAAAAGACTATAGGTACAGTGGTCGAAGACGTCAATAATAGGATTAGGATGGGAAAAGCAGCAGTAAGAGTACCATGCGGAGTTATATGGAGTACGGACCTAACAAAGAAAATAAATAAATATATATCGACAGTATTGTACATAATATAACAATATTCGGAAGAGAAACGTGGCCAACAATAACCAAAACAAGAAATAAAATAATAACGGTAGAACTAGATTTTCTAGGAAGATGTCTATAAGTTACCAGAGAACATCCCTGGCTAAAGAATAAAATATGGCAAGGAATGGAAATTGGGTTAATAGCAAGAAATCTAAAAAATTGGTATGGATATGCTAAGAAGATGGAAGAGGAGAAATTGCCAAAAACTTTACTTCACTGGGAGCTACGAGAGAGACCACCCCAGAAATGGAAGGCACATATAAAAAATATAATGGCGTTATGCCGAGAGATTGGAAAAACAGAAATTTGGAAGATGCAGACGACAAAGTCTACCATAGAGGAAAAAGACGAAAAAAAGAAGAATTAAAATGTGATTAAAATGCTCTCATGTCTCAAATTTCGTACCTTCCTAATGAAAAAACAAGAATACCAATCTGGTAGTTCTAAATATCCGTACACAAGGTTCGCAAATAGAATATGTATGCAACTATAGCTACCTAGGAAGCATAATTAATATGTCTCTAGAAAACTATAGAGCGCCTCACGGTGGGTGTGTAGTACAGACTGTTATTGACACCAGTGTAGGAAAACATCGACTTAAAATTGCTCTGAAGATACCAAGCACATGTCAATCATAACGTAATCGTTCTACAAACCACTGATCGGTGACAATTACTGTTTAGAAGCTAGCTGGACTGGATTTACTTCATTTCAATAAACTTACATCGTGGTTCAGGCGCTTACATTTGGCAACGTTTTATGGTCAACCCTATAAGATTTACATAGTACATAAGAACTTGTACTACCCGCTCACCGGAAGATGCTCTATAGACCGGTCCAAAGAAATAAGACGGGGTTTTAAATTACTAGATTTGGCTTAATTGCAATGTTCAAAGTATGCAATTTGAAATTGTTACCACACTGAATACTAAGAACACTGGGATATTATATAAGGTCACTGATATTATATGGAGGTGACACTTGAACCCTGTAGAAAATGACATCACCGCCCAAAACAGTTTCCAGACGTGGTATTATCGCAGAACGCAATGAATACGCCGGATGCAAAGAATAAGTAACAAAGAAGTGTTACATAGAATTGGAACAGGGTAGCAGCTAGTATATATAGTGAACCAAAGGAAAAACAGAATACTTAGGACATTGATGAGGCTTATTCCAAGGAACACCATAAGGCAAATGCAATATAGGAATTGAAAAGAATTTATGGACGAGGAACATGAAGGAATAGACTAAACAAGGTGCAGCTACATTATTCTATCTAGCTCAGAGGTGAGAAGAATATTCCACGATGACCGCTAGCCTCCAAAGAAGCTGAAATGAGGAGGAGAAAATGAAAAAGTTTTGTTACAATTGGTATGTGTAGAAGTGCACACTAACACGTTTCAATATATAAAAAGTTTTGGCTTTTTTAAGAGGTCGCTGTAACTCGGATATCTATAACTAAGGAAACAAGTTTCATTAGTTAGTTTTATCGTTTGTTAAGAAGAAATGATTTGATGTACCAAGCAACAATGTATTTGCAGGAACTTCCGAATTTAATTCTTCTCTAGCTACCTGAATAACATATCAAATTAGACTAGACCATTTCGAATTTTCAAAATCTGTAGTACTTGGGGATTATGACATCATGGGGGTGCAATGCTAGTTTGTCTCCACGTGGTCCACCCTGCGTAACGCTAAAGAACTAGCACATTGGCTGCTGGACCTCATTACATAATGTTAAGGATATCCCAGAAACCAGCGATACAACAGCAACATGTATCTTACATTTAGAAAATGACATCATTTTGATAACAAATTGAAAATGTTCTCAAGAACACAAAGTTAGGTTAGATGAAGGATGTTATAGAGAGTGGATGCGATAATTGCAGGCTGTTGTGAAGTTACTTAAGGACACCAAATATACGGAAGATAACGCACATTTCCGATTTTGTTCTTTGAAAAATTCTATAATCCATTTGCCACAAAATGTACCATTTTAATGATATATAGTTTTGCACAACATTATAAATTTAAATTTAATAATAGCATAAGTATTTATAAACCGGGTTGTGACGTGGGACACCAGTTGTATAGCGTTTTGGGGTAACAAAGTTGTATAGCCGGTAGTGTGCAATGTGTATCCACTCTCTATAACATCCTTGGGTTAGATTAAGGAAGATTGATTTTCAGTTCCAAACAGCATCTATCTTAACAAATAGTAACGATAAAATCAATTAAAATGTTTACATTGTTTACAATATCGGATAATAATCTGCACTAGAATATAATGAACTAATCTACTAACAGTAATTAATGTCAAAACTTCATAGTGGGCGTCACAAGCGCATACGGACTTTGAGCAGTTAATCATAATTGAAATTAAATCATCCAATGATTTTGTACAACATAGTTTTCAAAAGTGTTGTGTTATGCAATGCATTTTCATAATGAACGATTTTTAAAATAAATCTTGACTTTGTGCTTAACAGGTTACTTCTCGTTATTAATATTCTTGTGGTAGGTCGACTACTTGCTCAAACTTTCCTTCCCAGCTAACGTACCTAAAGTGAGTTAACTATTATTTTACCGCTGCCCCCAGTAATAGTTTTAAAAGGCACATGCTTAAAGAATTAGCTAATCTTCAGGGGTGGTTCGTCATTTAATGTCCCTGATATAGAAGCAAATGAGTTAAACACTTGAAGATACTTCATTTCTCTATATAATCTCCTAAAAGGTTAACACACTTAGTTTCACAATGATGCAGAACTTGAATGCCTTTAGAAAAAACTTTGTCCTGCACTACAAACCACTCATTCATACCGTTTCATTGTCCTAAAAATGAGTTTCCCGAATTTTAATTTGGGGTTTAGGTGAAAGATACTGGTGGTCAGTCTTGCGAATATGGAGGTTGTTCTAAAATTTCCAATCCAGCATTGTGGATAGCAGCCATATTACACATCTCTTGTGAGCGGGAGAGTTGTCTTGGTGATACAAAACGCCTTTTTCATTTTTCCACGCCTATTTTCGTTCATAGCCTCATGAACCTTTGGTATAAGTTCTGCGTAATAGTCTCCCGTTGTTGTGTGAACACGTGGTAAATAATCAACAAAAACTCTCTCAGAAGGTCCCAAAACACTGTTGCCATCTTTCCGGCCGATGAAGTCGCAACTAGGATACCGCCATTACATACTCTGCCGTTTTGAATCTTGGTCAAAGTGATGGAACCAGGTTTCATCTATAGTTACAAATCCTTCCAAAAATCCCACCAAATCCGTGTCCTTTAATCTCAAATTGCTCGCAGGAGTAAGAAACCTGGCCCGTTTCTGATCAGGTGACAACATTTTCAGAATGCGCAGACTTCTTTCACGCCCAGTTCCTCGTGGAAAATTTTATTGTACTAACTTCATAGCAAATACTGGTTTTCTCATTCAAACCCAACTACCCTTTCTACTTACCAGAGGTGTGTTACGAGTCCCAGCCACGCCGGGCAAGAATTTCCACAGACGTACGCAAAATCTTGCCATTCTTCGCGAGGGGCTGTCGGCATTTCTCTGTTACGACCCATCTGTTGCAATGGCATTTTTGGGTTTCTTGATTAATTATGCTATACAGCAGGGTGGGTGAGGGCGCAATTGCCGGTTCGGGACCCCAAAGAAGATGTTCCGAGCCTTACATTGTCAGGGCATCAGGCCTGCTCGTTACCATATAGTCCTGCATGCCCTTTTACCCAGGTGAGTTCTAGGACATTCTTACTAGATTAGTGAAGATGGATGTGTTAGGTTCGGATGCAGTTTGGGTGTTCGTGGGGAAACTGAAGCGCTTCTTACAGGTAAATTTGGGCGGGAGGGTGTCTACCAGTGCCCCAAGAGGAGGCATCCTGTAGATAGCTTCTTTCAGGATATTGTGGTGTCTCACTCCAGTGCCTTTATCATTATATATACCCTTAATCCGCAATATTAGAGTCGCTCTCAGTGCCATCTCCTCCACCTAGATGTCCAGTGAAGGGAAGCCGAGAGTGCCCTCTGGGGCTGCAATGGGTGAGGAACACATCGCACCTGTTATATTAAAAAAGTCAATTTCTGGATGTGTGAGATCTTGTTTGCCGTGGTAGCTTTCCTGATTCTGGGCCACCAGACTACTCTCCATAGCAAAGCATGGGCCTGATTACAGCAGTGTATAGCCACATGAGAGCCTTTGGTGATAGTCCCCAAAATTTGCCCATCGCGTGACTACACTGCCAATAGGCCACCCTTGCTTTTTTCATTTTTATTTTGATATGTTTTGCCCAGTTCAGTTTCTTATCAAATACGATTTCAGGTATTTCACTTGCTCTAAAAAGGTTTGGAAAGCGTTGGCATCCTACTGATCAAGATTTTCTTTTTTTTTGCGAACTGAACCAACTCTGTCTTGAATTAACGGCCAAGACCGCTACATGCTGTTTGCTTTAGATTGTTCTTGATATAAATTTAAAGGGGTGGTTAATGATTAAAAAAATTACTAATTTGGTAAAAGGTTTTAATTATGGAATTTTCTTAAATATGATGTTTCGCTTGACTTACAACCGAAATTGCATTTGCATGCACATTAGTTATGGATAAATTGTAACTGCTTTCGCATATACAGTAAATTATTCATTATTACGGACCTTGGCTGTTTTGCGTCACAATAAATTATTTTTGCCCAATGGTCGCATGCACATATAAACAATAAATAACGTCAAGTCGCAGTCATGTAGGTATATGTTTCCGACACTCACATCCTTTGCATTACAAGTGTACCGGATATTATTGTTGTATTAATTGAAACAGTTATTCACACTCTCGCAGATGTACGAACGTTGATAGAATTAGAAGTATTTGCATGTGCAGGAAGGCCAGGTTCAAGTACATGGACTGCACCTTGGGAATAGCCGCGAAAAAGTGCGGAGGCTGAACAAAACTGGTCTGCTATGAATTGTATTTTCGTGTAGTTCGCAGATAAGCATATAATTAACTTATTTATTTATATGGCGTTACTAATCCATGAATTAATAAATAGTACAAGTTCCATGTGTGATACACATCGTGTAAATTATAGCTCCGAGACAACGAACATCTAAGTGATTTTCATTTAAATTGAATAGAAGCAAAGTTCTCTTGCATGTTGGCTTCTGTATAAGTTATGCTTCAGTAACTGACAAGTTTACTATTTTATTAAGAGCTGCCGTCTGATTATAAATCCCGTTTAAGAACGCTTCGGGTTTTTTGTCTGATTTCTATCGGACACTGTTTCGTTTTTTGTTATACCTTCGCGGCGTTTAAGTTTCAATGATTTAAGTCTGGAGATAACATCGCTTCGCGAACAAGTGTTAACTATATGCTACAATAATCACCATGAATAGGTATTTAAATTTTGCAAAACCCAACAATGAGGTTCTAAACAAAGCCTTTATAGAAAATTCAGATTGTTTTTTATCAGTTAAACACTACGTAAAACCATTTATTATAATATAATTATCTCTAAATTGAAAGACATGTGGTCAAAAGGATATAGAGCTAATCCTAATATAATAGACAGACAAATGGTGCTTTGTATTATTATGTAGAGCACAGACAGTGTGGTAGGTATGTACTTATATGCAGGTGTAGTAAAAGCATTAACATCAGAAACTCATATGTTAAATAGCTTGTGATTGTGGTCAAGATAGAATTGTTGGAACAAAAGTAAAAACCACTTGCTGCGTGGTTGCTTGATGCCACACTTAAACTTGAAGACTGAACATGATAATATCATTAGTATTTTAATTATAATGGAAATAATTACGGTGGCTATGATATTATAGGAGAAAATAGCTAGACGGTGACTTGATAAAACTACAGTGAAAGGTAATCAAATTTTGTTAATAAAATTATCGAGAAAAGTGAGACAAGTTGGAATAAGTGAGGACACGTTGCAAAAGACGCAGGGCACAACTGATTTTTAGCCATCATTTTCTAGAAAGTAAAGGAAGCCGCAAGATTATAATTTTGTAACGAACAAAGATAAACATTATAAAAAAAAGAGTGTGAAATGTACAATCTTAATATTAAACAAGGGGTCTGGCGCAGGTGAACCCCAAAACAATTTAATCTCAGCTAATAA
Organism: Limonius californicus; assembly: GCA_014611495.1. Taxonomy (NCBI): domain Eukaryota; kingdom Metazoa; phylum Arthropoda; class Insecta; order Coleoptera; family Elateridae; genus Limonius; species Limonius californicus. The sequence goes on from JABXWE010034487.1 coordinate 9,776, forward strand.
TACCTGGAAAAAACAAGACTCTGCAGAAAGGCTTTGTACACACAGTATTTTCTTATATCGCTAAAAAATCTTCGAATAAAACATATGAAATATAAACTGATTTCACAATTAACCGCGTCGTCTCAGGGGGCAACCCCTCGGTAAAGTAAATGGAACAGCTGGAGCGTGGCTAACAAAGGTTTTGAAAATTTACCTTGTTCGATGGAAAATTGGTCCTTCAGGGAGGTGTAAAGCTTGAGTCGGTCCCTGGCTGTAGTGGTGGAGTTGTTACAGTCAGCTTTTCTCGAAACCACTTGCTTTTGACAGATTTTTCAATATTGCGTCATACGACGAAGTTTACCAAATCGGCGATATTTTCGGGATTTTGGGAAGCCGAATAATCCCCCTTTAAGGACGTACCGTGACTGGTACCGCAGAAAGCGAAGGTATTTACGTGTTGGTAAATTACACTGATTCGGACGACCGAGGGTAATTTTAAATCTGCGTAACACTCAGGTCGAGAGCTAGAGCATGACTTCCGTCATTTCCCCGCACTGAACGATCTAAAGACTCGGGTTAATGCTGCGTTTTCAGAATGATAAGTAAACGTCGTGCATACAGGGTGCGTTAAGTTAAAGCGACCGAACATCACAAGCTAACACAAAATGCAAGGAATAAAGAATGAAACAAGGAGATAGGACTAAACACAATTCAGTGGGGAGAAACTGTGTAAACTAATGGAAGTAATAAATGATAGAATTAGCGTAATTAAATTAAATACAAGGAATAGTATCCTACAGTTATGTGCAAGAAAGGGAGTAAAATAAGCATACAGTAAAGTATAACAATTTATAGGAGAAGGAATAGAGGAAGGAAGTCAAAAAGAAGATCAACATTTATCCAGAAACACATGATTTTGGACAAGTGGTAGGTATTAAAACGATTTCTGAAAATAAGAAGGTAGAGGCAAAATATGAACAGGTACGAAAATAAAGCTAAGAAGAAAAACAAAGTAGAATAGCATGAGTATCACAAATTGGAAAATAAAGAAGGAAAGCGGTAGTTAAGCTAAAGAAGAGTGAAAGAGAATATAGAACATGACAATCGCCCTACGCGCCTGTGCTTGATTTTAGAAAAGTAAGTAAAACCAGGCATGAACATCAGAATAGGAGTAAAAGAAGGAGGTCATGAAAAATTAAGCGATAAAATCCTAAAGTGGTCAAATATTACGAACATGGATTCAATCTTATGAAAGGGTAGGCAGAATGAAAGCTGCAAGAATATTATGCAAGCCAAACACAGAATAAAAATAGAAGAAGCAAGTAAGAATACTACAAGAAAAATGAAGTAAAAGGAAAAGAAAACAGTAAATAGTAAGAAAATGTGTAAAATATAACAGTTTCTGTTTCGGCAATTACATTAACAACAAGATGGACAACTAATATATCGAACCAGAAACATAAAAACATAACGTAATAAACCAACTGAAAAAGAAGATGAAGAACAAGCAAAAAGATACAATTTAATTAGAATGTGGATCTGAAATCATTTTTAAGTACGGGCAAACGAACGGGAAGAGTTACAAATCGAGAAGAAGTAAAAGCTGATAACGAGAAAATAGTAGCAAGAAGGAATACATATAAATAGCAAATAAAAAAAATGGAAATAATAGCAGTTAGAAAGTGAGAAATAAATACGAAAATGCATAAATAATAACAGTTTCTGCAATAAATTTTAAAATAATATACAGTAGCGCTGAAACAGATACAAGCGCAGAAAAAACCAAAAACAGTAATAGAGAAGAGAAAAATAGAAGGAAGAAGCAGAGCCAAAATGAAACGGAAAGATAAGAACAAAACTATTTTCAAGGTGAAAGGAAGGAGGTGTAGAATACAACTATAGTAATAGGAAATAGATAAAATAGGATGAGAAGCAGACATAGGAGGAGAACAAAGAAAAAGACAACACTGAAAAAAAGCAGAAATACTAGGTAGCATGGATTTAAAAATACACTAGAGAGAAAGAACACATGTGATAATTAAGAAGCAAAACCCAAAGGTGAATAAATAAGCTACGGGAAAAATGATATGGAAACTTAGAGGGTAAATAAGAAATGTGTAAAATAATCAATGTGTACAATAGTTGAACATGAAATAAATAAATTAGATATAACTAGCTATGGAAAAGCCGGCCTGCTAATTGAAAGGAGGAAGTGCGGTAACATCATCATCATCATCACCAACATAACACCAGAAAAACAAATGAAAGAATAATCATAATAGAGAAAAAAGAAGCAGGAACAGAAACTAACAAATCAAAAAAGCAAGGTTGGATTAACCAGAGATGTAACATAATTTACAATCAATGTTTTTTGCAAAGAAGAAGCAATAATAAGGAATTATTAGATAAGAAGTTGGAGGATGAGAATGAAAAGAATAGCAAAAGAATAAAGAGAAACTTCAACCGAACGAAATTCAAACTTAAAGGAATATCAAAATAAACAGTACCCGAAAAGAAACAGAAGTAGAAGCTAGAATAAAATGAAGAAACACATTATACAAGTTCCGTTTTCCTATTTTAGTTTAGATTTTATGTTCAGGAGCTAGTGCAGACCATTGAAGCAAGCAGAAGGAAGTAAAAGTAAAATCGCAAGCACTTATAAAAAAGTTTCCCTTTAGTACACTAAGTATATGTTTAGGCGCTTCAGTTGCCATCTTCTGTCGGCATTCTCAGATCTACAGATTAAGTTCCTCGTAGATTGGATTTAGTAGTCAAAATACACATCTTTTTTCATTTATTCATACTACCATCCCTCCCCCCGTGGAGCCGCTTCCGCATTACTTCATGGGGGTGCGGGCGTACCTTACATACTATCCATTCATGCAACATTCACTCTAAATTTAACTAAGTGAAATACCGCCGGGGTCAGACCGCGCGGCCGATCGGCCGCATTTTACTGTAACCTCGACTGACAAAGCGTATTCGCACTGCCCCACCGAGACTCCACTCCAAGTACATATCTAGGTGTACTAAATACTAAATAGTACTAAAATAGTGGTAAGGGCTTTAGGTAAGGTTTGTATATTTAACAACAGTTTCTGTTATACTGGCAATCATATTTTTTTATTGTGTTAATATTTATTTTTTGTTAATATATTTTTATAGACCTGAAATACTGGGGCCACTAACTGGCCGAGTCATATGGGCATTCAGCTGACATTTAAACTAAGACGTCGTAAATATTTTGAACTAATTAAGTGCGTTTCCCACCCAAGATTCGAACCCATGTACTCTCTGTAGCTTAACTTCCAAGCCAAATATTCTAAACCTTACACTGCAACTGGTGCCAAACTTTCTTTCTCTTGAATTTCTGCAGTTGGGCTTCGACGTTAAACTGTAAGCCCTCGTGCTATTACCTTATCTCTGAGGAGAAGCAGGTGGCAGAGTAGAAGCCGGTGACCAGCTGTGGGACGTAAACGGTAGTTGACGACAATGAACATTTAACTAGTGCGTATCCTTCTAGAAAAGACATAAAACAATAATGATATGGTACCTTATCTAACATATAAATTATGAAACCACAAACACTCTTAACAAACCCTTAACAAACTAAACAGCTTTGCTACCCAAGAATCGAATCCATATGCGTTGTGCAGTAGAAATTCAACACCAACGACTTTAAATAGTACGCTACCACTAGTATCCATAATATTAATTCTACTTTTTCTTAAATTTTATTAGATAGCTACAAGTTCAAAAATGTCGTAATAGTAGATGAATTTTCGGAATTTTTATTCTGATGATGATGATGAATTTATTATCATTAAGAAACACTTAGAGTCTAATTATTATACAATTATATCAAATTTAACTCATGCACATCCTCGCAAACTTCATCAAAAATGACATGGAACTTTAATGGGACACCAAGTCCCTTCTAATACCTACGCTACAACGTCGCGAATTCACGAAACTAAGCAATTCTATCGATTTAAGAATCGAACCCAAGTGCTTTTTTAGAAGAAACCGCAGGCCTTAAACTGTACGCTACCCCAGCACCAATAATATTTATTTTAATTGCAAATTTGTTCAAGGTATCGTCAACTTTAATATCTTAATTATCATTTCCAAAACTTCACAAACATAGTTGCATATTCAGGTTTTTATACTACAAAACATTAAAGGAGTATACGACAGTGTAACCAGTGCATCTCCTCCTAAAAACCATCAAGAAGAGCATAGAGTTTTAACGGTAATACTCCCATATACCCAACACTGGCTGAACTAGAACTCCACAAATACCCTAAATACGCTAAGTAGCTTTACCGACCCAAGAATCGAACCCAAGAGCTTTTGCAGCGCAAAAGCTGCAAAAAAAGAGTCAAAGGCTTTAAATATTTGCTTACCGCTCGTACCAATAATATATATTTAATTTAAACATTTAATTATTATTCTCAAAATTTTGATGATTTTTACCTTAATGTTTTACTATTACGATACAATTGCAAAATTTAACTGGCGTGCAGTTAGCCGACTCCTAGGAGCCATCAGAAAGGACACGGAACTTTAATGAGATGACATGGTGAGGTCGTGAAATCTCGATCCTTCATCCCTCCCCAATGGAGTCTATTTGGAATTTAAATAGTCTTACGGTACCCGAACGGCTTCCCTAATCCAAATTTGATTCCTTTGTCATTCAATTGATAACGAGGTGACCGCGATAGCATCGCTTCCATCTGGGTGCAAAGTTGGTGCCATTGACCACATTCATTATCTGGAAGCAGGACGAAGTCGCACCCAGGCGCATCACGGAGCGGAGGTGGCTGAGATGCGATATCAAAGGAATGATAATCCTTGAATGGGCGAGACGTAACGAGCGCTACCGGTCCCATCCGTCACCGGACCACCAGGTAGCCCCGCATAAAATTATACTAAATCGTGCGTCCGTCTGGCCTCCATTCATGAGGATATATGGGAATTCGTGTAGATATGAAGCCATTGTTAACGGATTACCGTGCTGCTACCAGTTTTAGAGAGGCTTACACCGGTGACTGTCTTTTATATTTATGTTACGTCTTGTTGAAGTAGGCCTCGATACGTTTTGCGTATTCGAATAATTACCATGGACGTATCCGCCTCGTGGGTGCTATGGTACGGGGGCGCCGCAACCGAAAAGTATTCCACCCCTTGTAAAGTTATTCGTAACTATGTTTGGAGGTCTCTAGACACAAAGCTTTCGGAACTGAAACAACAAATTTATTCGTATCAATCCAATATCTTCGTGGGGTGGCAACACTGCTTCATCAGAATAGACACAGGCAACGTACGAGAGCTCGGTACACACGGAAGATATATACACAGGCGAACCAGTGTTAGTGCAGGGGCGAAGAGTAGCTCATGTAAGTTTCATGTAGCGTGTGTACACAAAATGGCGGATACATCAAAGACAGCAGCGTCCACAGCAGACAGACGTGAGGCAATTACAGCGCTCTCTGCGCCCTCTCAAGTCGAGGGAAATATTGACACAATACCGAGTCGACTTAATTAAAGTCCGCGTGTCGAAGTGTTCATTTCCTGATAAGGCGAGGATATCGATTGTGTAGACAGAGTTATGACATCGGACTAACCTATGAATACAAAGTAGCTGATAAAAATGTTTATCCTCCCACACCCTCGTAGTATCGCGATCCGCAGTTCACAACTTCATAAGCCGCTGCAAATTTACAGGGGTAAATTTTATATTCCTATCCAACTTGCTCGCACAATGAAACAGACCTTTCTTTGTTAATTTTTTCCTTTAAAATGTTTGTGTTGAATATTGTCCTGGAACTACAGTCAGTATAGAAGGTAGCAATTATGAATACAATTGCAATTACAGTTAGAAAAGTTTGACTTAAATAAAGAACAAAGCTTGATACTTTCAGGCTTTGCATTCCCTAGCAAACCTAAAATACGTTCTGCCAAATTTTTGTCTTACGCTAGTACGGTCAGAAAATATTTTGGATACTAATGACTATGAACTAAGACCTATTAGTGTATTGAAAAAGTCGTTAAACAACCAAGAAAACTTATTGAACTTAAGATAAGTTATAGGTAATGACTGATTTTTGATATCTAAGTTTAATTGTCCTATAAAACCCGTTTTTGAAAATTGTATTGCACACATATTCCCACTTTCTAAAATTGTAGTGTATATGTTATATATGGAGTGGAGGGTAGTATATGTGATGAATGAAATTTAATTTTTTTTATCAATATGTAGTATAAAACATCAATCCTTCTTAATTTGACTTTTTCTAGCATCTTCGTTTGTCACAACTGTATTTTTCATATAATTGCATATGTTAACACTGTTGTGCAGATGTGTACGTGTGCATATTTTACGGAGTTTCAACATACATAATGCATTTTTGAGGAATATTTGGTCAAAATTGTATATTTTTCTTTCGACGTTTTCTGTAGCATATGCATAAAACATGTTATGCTTTATACAAGTACTTTACTCAGAAAGTCATGAAATAACCAACTGATTGATTATTTTTACGGTATCTGGGAAAAACCTATAATATCTAGATTTTACAGAGGGAATATTTTCATGTAGTTTACTTAGGAACTCATTAAATAATCAAGAAAATATATGAAGTTATAGCCAGTGACTGATAACTAGAAGACAAAAAATATGCATTTGTCAAGAAATGATTTTTGATATCTATACGAAGCTGGTTATAATAAACCCGTGTTGACAATCTATTTCTGCATATTGTTCTATATTTTAAAAATGTTATGATGTAGAAGTGCATATATATGCATATTTAATGCAATGCAGCATATATAATGCATAAAACTTAATTTTTTATAATTTCTGCTAAACAGTATATATTCTACTTAGCTTGATTTTTCCTACAGTATCTGGGAAAAGTTTTCAATACCTGGATTTAGTAGTGGGATTATTAATAGTAAATATGTTTGTTTTTTTTTTTGGCGTGGTTTACATATTAAGGGAACAAATAGGTAGAGATTAGATAATGCGTTCCTTAATCTAATCTTGCCTTTTTTGTTTTATTTCATGTGAAGTATTTTCTGAAGAAGCCCAATTTCCTGTGGCGAAACGTAAACATGTTCAAATTGTGACATTAACTTCTACCTACTTCCTATTGAAGTTTGATCTAAATACACTTTTATATTTGGCGAAGATTATTTCTCTACCTATTTGTTCCCTTAATAGTGGGATTATTTTTATGTATTTTACTCAGAAATCCATTAAATACGCAAGAAGGTATATGAAGTTTAAAATAAATTATAATTAATGACTGATGACTAAAGGACAAAAAGAAAATGTATTTGCATATAACTTACCAAGCTATGAGTTTTGAAATCTATCTGAAATAGGTTATAGTAAATCCATTTTTGAACTATGTAATCTGTATATCACGTCATATTGTAATAGTATTAAGCAGATGCCCATATATAATCTGGATTTTTGACGAGCGGGCAAAAACAAATTCCCATGAATTTGATGTTCTCTGCTGAATCTGGGAGAAACCTGTTAGATCTGAATTCTACGGTAGTATTAATTTTATGTACTTTAGTAAATAAGTTATAATTAATGACTAATGTCTAAGGGACAAGAAATGTGAATTTGAATATAACTTACCAGACCGCAATATGTGATAGTTATCTGAAATAGGTCATAAAATATCCGTTTTGGAAAATTGTATTCTGCATACAAAGCCATACTGTAATACTGTTATGTGCATATAATTATAGATGTTTAAGCAGAAACATAAATTGCTAGTAATTTGACGATTTGTGCAAAATCTGGGAAAAACATCTAGATTTTACGGACATATATTTTATGTACGTTACTCAGAAAGTCGTTAAATAATCAAGAAGGTCTATGATATCCATAATAAGTTACAACAAATGACTGATGACTAGAGACAAAAAAATATACATTTGCATAACTTGTCAAGAAATTATTTTTGATACCTATCCGAAACTGGTTATAATAAACTCATTTTTGAACATTTAATTCTGCTTATTATTCCATATTTTAACAGTATTATATAGATGTGCATATAAATACATGTTTGATGCAGTAAAGCGTATATAATGCATAAACTTTAATTTTTAACAGTATCTACTGAATCGGTATCTACCGAATGAGTATATTGCACTTAGCTTGATTTTTTTTGCATTATCT
>JABXWE010034488.1:0-11937 GCA_014611495.1 Limonius californicus
TCATAGAATACGATTATGAAGTTAGTTTTTCAATATGTTTATTCATAAGATTAATATTAATTATTTAAATTTTAAAATTATAATTCCCTAGATTTTGTTTCAAATTCTGTCCTTGTTTTTAAGACGTTGCTATGATACGATGCTGTATTGTTGAATTTTGTAGAGGTTTCTGGCAGGAAAAATTGAATTCAGTTCATATTTGGTCATCAAACAAAGCGCACGCATTTTTAATTAGCTCTCATTTTAATTTTGTTATAAAAAGAGGCGTTACCTTGAACTCGTAAAAGTTAAGTTAGGTTATGTAACCTTGTTTACAAAAATTGAAACAGTTATCAAAAGTAAAGTGTAACTAGAATTTGTGTTTTAATTCAACTATAGTGATTAATAATAAAAGAATTTACCAAATTAAATTGTTAATTGAAGTGTGTTTCTTTTGTGGAATTTTTCTGAAAGAGAAAAGTAAATAAAATTAAAATCTTTATTCACTTATAAAAAATAATAATCCTGTGGTGTTAATAAGAATTAAAGAACTTACCTTATCAAATTGGAACATTTAACTGAGCAATTATAGTAATTCAGTGGTTTTGTTTCGCAAACTGTCAAACTTGTGATCTTGATGCTGTCATATTTAAATTCAAATGGAGCGTATTTAAACAACGAGACCTTCAAGCAGCATAAACACAGCTGTGCAGATTTCGGAAGAGGTGGTGTCTACGATATAGTCAAAGGGACTGGACGTACAAGATAAGTCATAGTTTATTTCTATGTTTAAAAGATTATGTATTTTATTTGCTTCGTAATTATCTATCTAATTGGTGAAGCCACGAATCATTACCTTGAGATTACAAGAGTCTATATAGATGTTAGTGTATTTATCTCATGTTTATTTAATTTGAGTAAAAAACTCAAATTTGGCGCCCAACAAAATTACTTTATTATTAAATTAAAATCTAATAGCATCTTTTTGACCCAAGCCAACATAGGGCTATTCAGCTATTTAAATAATTAAGCATTTAAATATTTATTAATTAAATACATGGCATCTTTATGGTCGCTGCCAACGTGGGGCGATTATATTATTAATATTTATTATAATTAAAATAAATACATGGCAATATATATACATATATATACAAAGTGATTTTTTAAAAAGTCAATTGCAGCAAGCCTAGAGAAAAAGCTATTCCGTCTGCAGTCAGCTGTAATGAGCTTTGAATGACATTTACCTGTATGTCAAACTGTGTGACAGTTCAGGTAGTTAAAAATTTTGGCCCAACAAAATGTGAAAATGAACAAGTATTTAGTTGCAACTGATTTGTAAGTAAATTACAGGTTTTTCGTCAAGATTTATTTCTTTCTGTTACAATTTTCATATTGTCAGATTCTAAAGCTTAATATAGACGGGACAAGCCCTAGGCTACTGCAATTGACTTTTTAAAAAATCACTTTGTATATATATATGTCAGCACTGAATGCCTAGTAGGCCCATAGCTTGTTTCACTGTATTTTGCCTTGCTATGTGTCCTATTCATCTCAGTTTTTGCCCTTTCAGTATTGCTATTCTGTTTGGCTCGTTGTATATTTCCTGCAGTTCCCTGTTAGTTCTTCTTTCCCAGTTGTCCTGTGCTTGCTTCCCCCCGTACACCTTTCTGACCTCTTTCCTCTCCCACACTCCTAACATTTTGCATTGTATCCTAACGTCCATACTTCGCTCGCATAAATCACTATCGGTCTTATTCTAGATTTATAGATCTTAATTTTTAATCCTCTTGAAATATTTTTGTTATGTATGCAGCCTCTGAATGCCTGTATACATCGATTTCCAGCCATTATTCTTCCCTGTATTTATCTTCTTGTATCCGGTGTTCTGTGGATTTCCATACAAGATACGTAAATTTGTCTACCTCTTCTATTTTATGTTTTTTCTTCTCGTGGTTATGTATAGTCTACTTGCACTATTGTACTTTTGGACTATCCATGCCGTGTACTTGGTTTTCTTTTCGTTTATATTTAACACAAATAACTGCGCTGCTTCCTCTAGTTTCAGTGTTGCCTTTTATAGTTCTTCTTTGCTTCTCGCTAATATTGCTAAATCGTCCGCGATAGCTAAGCATTGATGTTTGTTTTGGTATAGTATTGCTGCTGTGTTTAGTGCTGTTTTCTCATGACATACTCCAATGCACAGTTAAACAGTATTGATTACAGTGGGTCTCCTTGTCTCAGTCCTTCGTATACTTCGAACTTCTCTGACAGATCTTGTCCTATTCTTACCATATTAGTTGTATGTTCTAGGGCTAGTTTTATTAGTTTTATTATTTTCGGGTTTATACCCATGCACAACGTTAGCATGTCTGCAATGCATACCGCAAGACACCGCTGCTGCAACACCGGGTAGTTAGTAGGTTACACATCAATGATGTTTTTGAGTACGTAACCGAGACCGTTATGCGATTATGCATTTGAGTCTAATAACTTTGGTATCAAAGTTTCACATTGTGTTTATTTCACATCTATCTATTGTTCTACGGTTACAGATTGCACCTATCTTAGTTTCCTAAGAACTTGTAAACTACTTAGTATTTACTCCCAAACTTATTTAAACTGTCCGTTATGGGATTATGCCTTTAAACCTAATAGCTTTGGTATCAAGTTTTACATTGTTCGTATTTCTCATCTATCTATTGTCTTTAGGTAACAGATTGCCCCTATCTTAGTTTCCTAATAACTAATTAACTACTTAATATTTACCACATTGATTACAACTATTTTACCACTTAATTGGAGGTTCGAATCCGGGTTGTACTTCTTTTCCCTAACCTTCCCCTTTGCAGTTGACCGCTAGATATCCATCGTTTTCTTTCCCACTAGTGCATGTTTCGTTTCTTCTCCTTTGTTGTCCTCTTCCTCAGTCTCGTTCTTCGTCTTCCTCTCCGTTAGCCTGTTCTTCTTCAGCCGATTCTTGATCGGATTCTTCCCTTAGTGCGTATATTTTTCTTGCCTCTCTTCGTATATCCTCTTTTCTTCGTGCCCATTCCTCTCATGTCTGTTTAGGTATGCCGGCGTTTTGGATGTCCGTCTCCAATGATGTATTCCACGCGTAGCAGGGGATTCCGATCTTCTTTTCTTCTGCTTGCATGGCATACGCTTGCTGTAGAGGATGGTTGCAGGGTGCTTCTCTAATTCGTTCATTGTCTGGTGATCTTACCATCACTTCGCATTTGATGATGTTTATTTCTAATCTTGCCTCTGTTAAGTTTGCTATCAGAATGTCCAGAAGCCTCCCCGCGTCTTCCTCCTCTTCGTGGTGTACGTTTTTCCCGCCTTCTCTCATCACCAGTTCCACCTGACCAACATCCGTAATGTTTGACCTAAAATACCCCTAAAATACTCCACTTACAGGTAACTGTGAAAAAACAAAAAAAAATATTCATAATCACAGCAATACTAATCGCAGCTATTTGCGGTCGTTGATTTGTCTTCCCGGATCTGCGTACTAAAGTAAATTAAATTAAATTAAATTAAAGGAGATTAAGTTAATTAAAGTTAAATGATATTAAAGTGTACAAATCGTTTGTTACCTTTAGATGTTACAAATGCCTAGACCTTAATTGTCTCTAATATATTCTGCTTTACTGTTAAATGTGACATATTCTGAATTTTTCCTTTAACCTCGATTGTTAACTTATCTTTTGTTCGCCCGTTTTCCAGTTTTAACTACTCAAATAATACTAAACACGACTTTTGCGGTCTCTAATTTGGCTTACCCGGAACTACGCTATAAATTAAATTAAGGGAGATCAATTGAAATTTCAGCACATTATTGGTAAAGAGTCAGTGGTATTTCGAATGGAGTTGTTGAAAATAAGTAGACAACCAAGTTCAACAATAGCTTCGCTACATGAACTAGTTTAGAAAATAAATAATTTTTGCCTCTTCTTTGACTTCCCCCAAAATTCGTATTACTATTATCTGCTGATAAAGTGACACACTTAATATCCAAGTTAAATTTTGACAAACTATTGCAGACATAATCGTTTAGTTGCTACATTGTTTAGCCTGGTCGATCTTGTAGCTAAAGTAGTTAGCAATGACGCATGTGCCTTCTGATTAGTGAATTACTTTTAAAAACAGTACGTTTTAATGCACTTTATCTCGTCTTTAAGCATCATTTCTAAAGAAAATTCTGTTCTATTAAAACAAGTACATATGGTCAGCATAGATATATTGCATGATGCATTATTACAACAGTATTGAACCCACAACAGAGGTGGCAGTTTAAACCAACATTTTCGGCGTCCCGCTTAATCTCGTGGTTTCATCCCCAACCCTATAACCAGCTACAATCAGTCAAAGGAACATCAAATCAACCCCGAAGAAGAATTTGCATCGAAATGAAAATATATCTCGGACGTCCAAGTACGGCGTGGGGCACAACCGTCTCGAACCCTTCGGGCCATAACCATAGACGAGGGCGTTCAATTATGGCACGGTTCGATGGCCGATCCGATTTGTCTGCTGATGATGCCACCCGCTCGCTATCCCACCCCTGATTTGGAAGCCCTATATCTTGTTAATGTTCAGCGCCGCGAGAGGGTCGCTTCGCCCTTAAATTAACCCAAACATTATTATTCTTGTCTAATTTTTTTATTCGATGTAATACTTGTAACATGCTAATGGGATTGGTTGTATCACCGCGAATCAGTGGCGTCAAAGAAGAAGACATCTAATTTGTACAATAAATCTGTGGCAATATAAACCCTAAAAATTCGTAATTATTTTACAGTTCTTGTTCAGTTCAGTTCAGTTGAGTATATCATTAGTAGAGCGGATTTTATGCAAACTGCATATATTGTAATTTTTGCATATCTTGCGAAACAATCGATAATGTGGACGAATCACGGTGTTCAGAGTTAATTAACACTAATTAATTAATGCATATTTTTCATATTTAGGCAAAGTCTGCATATTTAGACGTTTTATGCATATTTATGCATACATTTTATATTTTTGCATAAATTTTATATTTTTATTTTTTTTCGATTGGTTTCCAATTTTATGCAACAGTGGTGTTTTATAACATCATAGCTTGTTTTGATTTTGCATGAGTAAGGTCGCAGATAGTTTATTCTAAACGTAATTAATTTTCTCAGAAGTTAGGTAAACACTAGGTTCTGCAGTAAACCCTTGTTTATTGTAGATAGATCTTGTATATTGTAATATTTCTTTGAACGTTTAAATCCCTTTTAACACTTCATTCTTTCTAAAGTACTTGTGCTTGCTATTAGTAATTTGCTGCTATTGTAGTTTAAGGCTTTGGCTAGAAAGTTTCAACTATTTTAAAGGTTTTTGAACATTTTGAACATATGTTATTGCATATTTTCAGAATTTACTGCTTATATATAAGAAATAGTGTGCATATATATGCGCATATTTCCGCAATAATCATCTGCATATATTCCGTTCTCTAATCATTAGCTTGTTTTTGTTTATGTCATCGTACATATATGATTATTTTAGTAATTTGTAGCTGTATATTATACAGCGATTATGTTTCTATACAACCATACAAATGTTCACTGTAAAATGGCTGTGAGAGTTTGAAAAAAAATCCATGCAAAACGATTAATATTAATTTCTATCTTAAACTATATAAAAAGTACAATAAAATTTTCATTTCTTAAATTTTCGGTAGTATCCAATTTTTCAAAGCATCAAAATCTTCCGTTTATTCTAATAATGTATAATTTTTATGACACCAGTGCATATATAAATATAGTCCATTGGACTTCCATTGTTGACTTGGTGTCATATTTCCAGAGGTATTCCTCAGTCAAGTTACTTTAGTTAGTTCAAGTTCCTACTGCATAAGGCAACTTAAATATCGTGGTGGGAAAGGGTTTTCCAAAGATAAATGCTTAAAAACCACCGTCTCCATTCAGTCCTACCAATGCATAGAGTAGACAGCATATACATTACAAGTATGAGTTTCGTTTCCCTACAAAAAAACTAAGTATAGTACAATATGATCAAGAACATTTTCGATGTGTTGGCTGTGGGAAGCGATCCGCATGCCGTTACCTAAGCCATACAGTTTATGATATTTACTATAATTATTTAATAGTTATCAAAGTATCATTAAATTTATAGTTATTTATTAATTTGGAACAGAAACTATTTGTTTCTGAATTACTAATATAACATTCACAGAAATTACAGTATTCTTATACGTTAAAGCTTCTCGCAACCGAAACTGCTGGCTTTAATTGCTTGATAAATCTGAACGGACTCTATCCAAGTTCTTATAAAATGTTTAATTACAAAAGATGCAAAAACTGTCTTACGTTGTCAAGTTATCGCTAAGGGGCATTTTTGTTCCAGATCCTGAAAAAAATAATATTGTGTGTAAATAAATAAAAAATTGAATAGATTTAAGAAAATGCACATTTCACGTACTATAAGGATTTATTCACATAAAAATATGGGAAAAATGAAGAGGAAGAATTCGTAAACGTCTACAAACATCAAAGGTTATACATAAATTACTGTAAAAGGTTTTAAAATAAATTTAAATGCAGGAGCTTCGCCAGAAGTAATGTACTGGGGGTTGTTATATACTAAAGGAATATCTATCTATAGATTCTGAAAGCTCAAATTATTTAATTTAAATGTTCCTTTGTATTAACTATTAAACAGAGTAACTAATTGGAGGAACGCAAGAGACAGTCGGGAGATTGCGGGTTCCCTCAAATTCGCTAAAGACGCCTATTGTCCAATTGTGGTTTGTATCCCAGCTTAATTTACCAATTTTATTTTAGGTTATAGTTGATTATAATTTGTATCGGAAGCATTTTTTCAATGGCGAAGGAAATCGTATAGTATGCGAATTTTCTTAAATTTATCTAGCTGTTATTCCGCGCAATTCTCTATTGATAGTCATTATTATTTCTTTATATATACAATGTGGTGGCAGCTCAAGTGTGGTAGTAGCTCAGTTGATAGAGTGCTCGTTTTCTGAGCAAAACGTAGATTTTGGCTTGCGTTCGAAACCTCATCATTACTACGTAGATTTATAAAAATCTTGCACCGCAACCTACCATACACAATTTCCCAATTCGGTTTGCAAACGTGGGGTCTTAATGTTAAAAACCTCTGGAATTTCTGTCGTTCGGATTCGATGTTAAACTGTAGGTCCCCCGTGTTTCTACCTTACTGCTGAGGAGAAACACGTGGCAGAGAAGAGACCGATGTTCGACATTGGGATGAAAAGGGCTGTTGATGACGATACTGATTGTTATTTTTTAGATGTAGAACAAAAACTCCAAGTTAATGATAGATAGACACCTTAAGGCAGTTTGTGCAACTCTTTTAATTGAACTTCTTGATAGAACTTGTATGAAATCTATTTAGATTTATCAGTCGATTCAAATACTTACTGTCATCAGATGCGAAATATTAAGAAACTTATAGGTAGATCATAATCCTTGTGAATGTTATGTTTGTTATACATTCAGAAATGAATATTACGCTTTCTACACTAATAAATATCTGTAACAATTGAAATATATGTACCTTGATAATTACTAAATATTTGTAGTGGATGTTATAAATTGCAAGGTTTAACTAAAGGCACATATTTTGATTTCTGTGACTGACCTTCATCAAAAGTTTTGTTGTTCATACTGCAGAACAGGATATTCTCGATACGCAGAAGGAAAATTCAAAACTAGATATTATCGTTACAAACAATACCGTTTTCGCCATATCTTAAATGTAAATAACAGCATGAAAACTAAAAGCGCCAATGTAAGATGAAAAATGTGAACCAGATTAGATATAAAGTTAATAAAGTTTGCATATTTTCTATAAGTTACCGAATTTGCATCAAACTTTGCAACCAACACTTCTTCGTATATTGATATACAATTATTTATATGTAAAATATAATGTTCTGGAAAATTAAAATCAAATTTGTAGTCTTTTTTGGGTTTCATGTTTCGATGAAATAGAGCAAGGCTTTTTTGAAACTATTATTTGCTTTCTAGTCTTGTTGAAGCTGTAATAGGCAACTTGCTAGAAAGCGATTTACGTATTTGCATTTGAACAAACGGCAACTGAAAATCGTCACCAGGAGCATTGTTAAGGCATGTATCATAATATTATTGTACGTTTCGTCCTCGCAACCTAAAGAAGGAGCTCTGACTCATTGCTCTAGATCACGAACTCTCGTGCTAAACGTGACTTCTTCATTCTTGGTTTTGTTGGCATTCTCTTACTTCATTTTCCCATTTATGAGCCATTACTGTATGCGATAAGTTAAACGTCTGGGATTCGTGGTCATTGCGTTTACTGTGATCATTCAAAATTTTAGCTAAATTATTTTTGAAATGTAATATCAAGTCATATTAACCTACATAATGGTTGTGTTAAATAGTGTCAAATGGAATACTTCATATTTAACCAGAAGCGCAAGAAAAAAAGATGAACATTACCGTTTTATATCTATAAGATGTCAATTATGAAAGTTATGAAGTAAAAAATAAGTGTCTTAAAGTGATCAACCTTTACTGAGACGAAAATGTTTCATTTATTTTGCCGTCGGTGATGGTCAGGGACCTCGATGGGGCCGTGCGACTACGACTGCCTCCAAAACATTTTAAATACTGCTGGAAACAAATTTAAGTAGTGACCTTTGGATGCAAAAGCGCAATATTCTTCAAGTATCTTCGTTTCTTTCTACTAAACGTGTCAGCCGATAGAATACGTCTCACGTACAGTGTTGGTGTTGCTTCGTTCGCAGATGTCACTACGACATACGTCTTTGTCGAAAATATGAATTTGCGAGCAAGTAACAAAGACAGAAATGCGTTCAGTTTGTGGTATGCAAATAAAGTGCTAATCCGAAACTGAAAAATGCTCATCGTAAGAACTATATGTATTTGTTAGTCCATATCTTATAATTTCGTTATATCATGTATGACGTGTTTGTACTTTGTTTTGAAATTTAATAATTTTTATATTCGACGATATTGTATTGAAATTATCACATTTGACGTTTCGTTGATTAGTTATATTTTTGCATGTAACGTTGATGCTATTCATGACTTCCTGTCTGTAATGATATCGATTCAACGTATTTGTATTCATCATTGTTCTATTCGATGTTATCATATTTTGACGTATTTTCTTACATTCCATTTTATGGTCTATACTTCTATAGTATAGACTGTATACTAAATAGTCGTACATTGACTGTTCCAGTTCCATTTTTGTAGAAGGTTGTTGTGTCTGAATGTCATACTTCCAACGGCGATGTAATCGGGGTCTAAAGCGCGCAAATTTTAAAAATAGGCCGCCTCCCTAATGAACCCCTTACGAAACTGTCCTGATTAGCGCCGTAAATTAGGAGACGTTCGCCTGGGAAAAAGTCGGGATAAACCGCGACGCGGACCCAAAACTGTCTTCCATAGCCCGCGTCCCTCTACTTGGGGAGCTAAATTTAGACGAAGGTACTACGCCCCGGGTGGAACAAATCAAACAAACATCGAAAACAAACACGAGCTTTCCAGCAAGAAGCGCACACACTCATGCTGGGCTGCTTTTACACATAAGCACGTGCGAAACCTGCGGTTATATTTAAATATCCTCATGCGAACACGTCTCCCATTTGAACAAATTATGTTGTGGAAATGTCAAGAAACGTAAGAACTTAGTTAGATGAAATACCTGGCGGAACTGAAGACAACAAATAAGGAAATGCCAAAATATGAGTAAAATGACCAGATTTACATTATTTCTTTTTTTATTACATGAAATATTGGATATGAATCGGATGCAATATGGTTCAACTATAGAAAACAGTTTGTCCAAGCGATACTGTTTTGAGAGTAAGGGAAAAACTCGAGGAATAGTCAAAAATTGAAGTCAGGAGGGTGGCAAGGGTGAGTCAGCATGTAGCGTTTCCCTGAGCGATTTCATTACCGAATTAGATTCCAATATCAGGAACTTAGATCACTGTCAAGTCCAATTACATACCTTTTGAGTGCTCGTCAGTCGGAGAGCAGGAAGTGTTCGTAAGAACTTACATAATTTAAACCCTGCCCCTGTATGATTTATCGTTTTTTAATGACGATTTAACTCGTCTGAGCAAACGTGGGGGAATGTTTGGACGTGATTGCGAAGAGGAAAGTCCCGTAGCTGATAACAAACAAATTTAAACGGCAATATTGTTTCTTTTCAAGGGTTTCAATGCACTGTCTAGAAAATAGTAAGGTGGATCAACTACCGTATAAATACGTAAAAGAACGTGCCAAAACAAAAAATGTTTTTAAAGAATCTTAAGTAAATGTTCTATTTATTTATTTATGTATACTGTTTTGAAATACAATTACTAACTGCAAAAAATTGAAAATTTGGTTTCACTTGTCAAAATAAAATATTTATGTGCGCCATTAGGTTTCCTTGCGTACCTCGCCTTCCTCTGTCTCCACTTTATTTTCTCTGCATTCCGAATCTTCTTATCGTTTCTTCTTTTTAGCTGCTCAATATTTTTCTTCTACGCTAAATTTTACCTCTCTTCATCTTTTACTCGTTTCTTCTTTTTATTTCTTATTACTTATCTCCATTTTTCCCCGGTTTGCTTTTGTATTTGTTTCCATTTCCTCTATTACAACCTAGTTTTTCCTCGACAATTATATATTCCGCTTTATATATCGATTTTACTAATTGCGTTTACTTATCTTTTCCCTAGCTCGTTTTTCTGTATTTCTAATATTTTAAATTACAGCAGACGCTCGATTACGTAAACACCCGATAATGGAAACATCGCGCTAATGTAAACACAAAATTCTTACTATAGAATGAAATGGAACGCCCAATAACGTAAACAATCTGTACAGCTCTATAACGGAAACACTTAGTTTTTTATTGTTTTTATGATGTATATACGTGACTCTCGGCAAATTATTTGTAGGAGCAGCGCTGATTTCATTTTAGTCGTTGTTAAACTTAGGTCAGACATATTGCATGCGTTTATGCATTACGACTATGGCATACACAATGTGTTTAAGATTGAGTGACAAAGTGAATATCATAGGCGAGGTTGCACTAGGTGCGGGAGCGACACAATTTGCAAAAAAGTATTAATTGTGTTACTAAACGTTTCTTTTAATAATTTGCTTATTAATAAATTCACGCTCGCTAATGTAAACATTTCGATAGTGTGAACACAGTCGGGGTCTGAATTAGTTCACGTTATCGAGCGTCTGATGTATTATTTTTCCTTTTCTTTTACTTCTTGCTCTAACATGAGTTTCGTTTAATGCTTCCAGTTTTCTACATTTTTTATGTATAATTCGTTCTTTTGCTCCTTTTCGTCCTCCTTCCTCAATATTTATTGTTTGATTTTCTTTCATCATCATTTTCTTTATATTTGTGAATCCTTGTTTTTTTTCCTCTAAATCATTCTGTTTCGAGAATGATCTTCGTCTTCGCTCTATTCTTTCTGTGTAGATTCTCCTTTCTAATTGTTTACTATTCTCTAATCGTTTGCTGTTATCTTTCCGCTTTTGCTTTTCTTATCTTTTCTTCTTTCCATTTTTCGTTTTCCACTTGATTAATTTGCGTCTCTTTTCGCAGTTTCTTTTCAACTCTTTCTGTCTTGTCATTTCTATTCGTTCCGTGTTCTTCGAACTACTGTAATCTACTTACAGCAACTATTTGTTTTCCTTTCCGCACCACCTTAAATTTCCTCGAGGTTCCTTCTTTCTTTTTACCTTTCGGATGTTCCTTTATTTTATGTTTTTTTCGTCCTTTTTTTCTACTTTCTGGTTTCAACGTTCGTTGCAAATTTGTTTTACTGTTCTTTACATTGAACTTCCCTTCCTATAATTGCTTTCTTTCTCTCTCTCTCTCTCTCTCTCTCTCTCTCTCTCTCTCTCT
>JABXWE010034489.1:0-13600 GCA_014611495.1 Limonius californicus
TCCCCCTTTGTTTTTTTATTTCTTTCTCCTTAAGTTCCTCTAAATTAGGAGTAGTTGTTAATACGCCGCTCATTTGTTTCCTCTTTCTTCTTTTTATTCCACTTGCTGTGGGCACTGGAGAAATTTCCTGTATAGATACTACTATTCTCTTTAAAAGTGGATTTTTTTTCTTATCAATTCCTTTATCATTTTCTTTATCGTTATCTATTTCTTTTTCTGGTGTTTTATTCGTATTTCCTCTATCATTTTTTTTGTCGTTACCTATTTTTTGTTCTGGTTGCGCAGCTTGTTCCATGTTTCCATTTTCTTCTTCCTGTATTCCTAACTGGATTTCATTGATGATCGAGATATTCGGTTGGTCAGCTGTTTCTTCCTGTGTATTACCCGGCTCCAGAAGTCGGTTTGTTGTCTCCGCCGGCTCAAAAAACTCGTCTGGAAAAATTTGGGGATTACTTGGCCATATACCCGTGTTGAAAAATCCGCTTGTAGAATTTTTTGTTGTAGCTGCTTTTCCATAACTAGCAGTAAATAGTTCACTAATTTGATTTTGTGTGATTACTCGTCCTGGATGATTTTTCAACCAAAGTGCACATTCCTGATTGTAAAAAGTCTTCAAAGGGCTGTAAAAGCTGACGTCAAGTGGTTGAATACAATGCGTACAATGTGCGGGGAAGCACAGCATAATGATTCCATTATTTATTGCAAATGTCAGAGCTTCTAGTGATTTATGACTAGAGTGTCCATCCAAAAATAATAGAACTCGTGATTCTGGAGACGCGTTTATGTAATTTTTAAAATGTTTCAACCACAAAACGAAAGTTTCTGATGTCATCCATCCTGTTTCATGAAATATCCCTAAGGATCCTGGAAGCAAACCGTCCAGAAGTTCCTCCTTTCTATTTTTTCTGGGAAAAATGAGAGCTGGTGGAATGAAATTACCTATAGCATTCATGCAGCAGACGCACGTCACGTGCAGACCTCTTTCAGCGCTAGTTACAGATCCTACTTGCTTTTTTCCAGTTTTTGCAAATATTTTTGGAGGTCTCTGCACTGTCAACAAGCCACTTTCGTCCATATTATAAATGCGATGACATTCAATATTCTCTTTTTTTATGGTTAAATCTAATGTATCAAAAAATGTTTGTATCTGTACCCTATTGAACGCCATTGCTCTGGCAGCAGACACAGCTTCCGGCTGCCTTAAGGATATTTCAGGATGTCTACGGCGAAAACCTCTTAGCCATTCTCGTCCAGCACTACCATCTTTAAATCTGTTCGGAATACCATTCTGAGTGGCAAATTCAAATGCTAGATGCTTAATTTCTTTGGTAGTTATTCCAAACAATCTGGACTCTAATAACAATATATGATCAACAAATTCTTTTTCTGCTTCCTCGTCAAATGTGGTAAAAAATCGTCCTAGGGCCTTTGCACATCCTTTGGCTCTTTGATTAACATCATTTGCCCTTCGTCTCAATGTTGCCTGAGGAACGTTGAATAGTTTGGCTGCTTTAAGCCACCCCATTTCCTTTTTTTTAACAGCATCAATGGCATTTAACATTGCCTGCGTATCCCAAGATTGCCTGGTTGTTGTCCTTTGACGGATACCTACCATAGTGTAGCTGAAAAATCCTACATTGACATCAGAAATGTGAGTGATTGTAAAATGACATAGGTACCGATAATACATATGTCATTTTACCCTCAAGTGCTACCATGTCATTATACATGCAACAACACAGATTCCTTTGTACTTACCTAATTAATTTTTACAGATGAATAAAACAAAATATTCGTAGGTCTATGTGTAGTATATACTTAAGGTTATAAACTGTAACAATTTTACTTCTTAAAGTATACAATTAATAATTCAAAATGCACTTGTCCCACAACACAATGAAAAGTTTTAGCAACGTGGAATACGTTTTTTGAGGTTAGTTTCCACACATCTTAGTTGAGCACCAAATTATTTACAAACGTGAAGTCAGAATATATTCTGCTACAAAGAACTGTAACTTTCCGCTAGCTGGCACACGCAGTTTCAAAATAAACAGCAGTATGTCATTTTACACGCTATGTCGTTTTAGGACACATTCCCCTATTACCGAGATATTGAAAGTTAAAGATATTTATTAAAAATAAAACATCCAGAACTGTTCCAAATGGTCTCCATTTGTTGAATACAGCATTCAGCACGACGAATCCATGCTTCTCTCGCATGCCTTATAACATCAGGACGACCCTTGATAGTTGCTGCTGCTTCCACGATGCGATTCCTTAGCTTTTCTTGTGTAAATAACCTAATTGCGTGAGATCAGAAGATCATGGTGGCCATGTAACAGGTCAGTTTCCACCAAGCCATCGATTAGCATATGTTATGTTTAAATAATCAGTGACAATATGAGAAAAGTGGGCAGGGTCACCGTCATGCATAAACCGCATCCCCGGCCTATCGGTAATCGGAATGTCTTCTAGAAGGTAATACAGATCATTTTGCAAAAAATGCAAGTAAGATATTCCTGAAAGCCTTGTTGGTAAAAAGAAAGGGTCGATGAGATTGTCACCAAGAAGACCACACCAGACATTTAATGCAAAGGTATGTTGGTAATGCATAGGTTCTAGCAGTCGTATGGGAGATTTCTTCGTTCCAAGTATGGGTGTTTCGAAAATTAGTAATACCATTTCTTGTAAAACATGATTCATCGGTAACCAGCAGGCAGCTCTGGAAGTTAGAATCTCGTGTGCATTGTCGAATTAACCTTTGGCAGAAATTTCTGCACTTGTTATAATCTTCTGGTAACAGATCTTGCACAGGCGTAATTGTTGCTCACGCAATGTTCGCCGTACGCTTGTACATGATACATTGAAACGAAGTAACAATCTTCTGGTGCTAGTACTAGGAGATAACTAAACAGCATTGAGTATCCCTTCTTCAACGTTTGACCAGTGTTTATTCGGTCAGGCTTTAGCGTGTCAGTGTCGCTATGACGTCTTTCAATGGCTTCAAACGTTTTACGATTTGGTATCCTTCTAGTGGGAAATGTTTCATGGTATCTTCGAACAGCAGAGCCATTTTTACGTACCTCGCCATAAATTAAAAGCATGTCTGTGTGTTCTGCAAAACTGAACAAATTTGTGGTGTCTCCCATGACAAGAACAAATTGAAGAGTCTTCAAAGTACTATTAACGCACAGGAAAACGAGCATGAACTAGTAAAACAAGTTACTTTATACTAATCAACAGATTTAATAACAGATGTTTAATCAACTATTAAAAAATAAACGATATTCAATTGACCACTACTTGATTAACTTCTTACGTTTAGTTATTTATCTTTAACTTTTAATATCTCGGTAATAAATTAATTTGAGCCATAAGTTTGTAGGAACTTTTTTGTTTATTTCGTGCTGGAGAACACATCCCTAAGATAGTGCCATGCAATTCCGAAACACCCTGTTTATTAAAATTAATTCAAAATTACAGAATCGTCAGAAAACAAGTTGTAATATATTACCTGTGCAATATTTCCGAAATTTAGCTTCTTACATAACTTTCTTAATGATGTAATCTTTTTGTTGTTGTATTGTTTTTACGGCAAAACATAAAAATTATACGGAGAAAAAAAGCAAGTAATAATCTGTTCGATAAAGTTTCATTTTCGGTTGAAGAAGTGGCTCTCTGTGCAGGTCTAATTTTATTGTATTTCCATCATATAACATTGACGTTTATGCAGAAGGTTAATCATGTATTTTCTTTTACGATCCTCTTGCTAGACAATAATTTTTTCAAACTTTCTTTGTTTGTTTTGTTTCTGAAGAGATACCTCGAAAAGTTTGTAACGTTTAAGCTGCAATACAAGCAGGTATCTCTTTTCCCCGCACTCTTTCCTTCCGTAAACTACGTTCCACCCCTTCCCTTTTGGGATGAAATGAAATGAATAAATTTACGTGTACGCACTATTTACCTTCTTTACTGCTCACTTGGAAGATATGTTACAGCGATGAGACATAAAAGTCTAAAACCCCTCTCTGCATATTTTCTGCAGTAAGCAATAGCTAGAAATACCTACTGAAAACAAATGTGTGGTATACAAACAAAACTCTGTCTAGGTTTAGCAAACGAAAAATATCCTATTGAAAACTAATTCAAGTTCCTAGTAGTTGAGTTTTTAATAAAAGAATAGAATTGATTTGATAGAACCAGGTAATGATTTTTGATAATTTAACTGTTAAAGAAAGCATTGCAACTAAATAAAGAACGTATGAAGTGGGTGTCATTACACTAATGTATATTTTTTAATTATAAAAGATGACAAAGATGGTACTTCTGAGAGCGTAAACTCTTTGAAAAGGGCAAAATTACTTCCTGCCGGTACAAGTAAAATTGGAAGTGCGTGCTATGTTTTTCTGTTACAACATAAGAGTCGTAGGTTTTCAGACATCCATAGCAAATATTGTCTGCTTTACATTAACAAGCTGAAATATTTTAAATTAGTGTCAGAGGTTAATAAGTTATAAAAATCTAGACTAGAAAACCTATATAATATTTTTGGTAATAAATTTGTTGAACTAAAAATTTGTTATTGTACCTGTTCGGCTGTAATTATTTTCGAAAGAAGTCTGTTTTCTAGAATGATAACCATGTTTAGGATAATTATACAGTTGTATATCTACATAAATGCAAATGCATGTATTTACCCAATAAATTCATATTTTGAAGGTTTCTAATTATTGCTGCATATTTTTAAAATGTTTGATATCAATCTGTATAAACTTTAATTATTTTGAAGTCGGACAGCATAAAAAACACATCTGTTTATACATTTCGTGAATATTCCTAAGTTTTAAAATTAAGGGCTTCTAGACTCTAGAGATTCAAGCTAATCTTTTACTGGCCACTGCAAATTCTTTTCCCTCAATTCTTAGAATGGTTTAGGGATTGAAACCCAGGTAAACTTATATTTTCCACTGGACTTCTTTCTGATAATAGAAATTTATTGATGGTGAGGCTCTACGCTCCTTGAAAGACTGGCTTGCAAGGTGGAAGGTGAGAGCTCCCTTATTCTTGCTCTCACACCCGGTTGTCGCGTGTCAAATACATGACATGTAGTGATGTGGTGGGCATTGTTATGTATGCGCGTGAATTGTATGTACATTGATGGTGGGGAAGTTTCGCCTCACCAGGTTGCATTGAGTAGTATATGTATATTAGTGTCAGCAAATAAACGTGTTCATATTGACCCTCAAGTTTCCTTAACCCTTCACCTGTCAGCGCTTTGAAGTATCTCAATAGCTTACGGCTTACCTTGACGATTGCGCTTTGAGGTATCTCAGCTGCAGCTTCAAGTTTCCTTAACCCATCAACTGCCAGCGCTTTGAGATATCTCAGCAGCTTATCGCTTCCCTTGACAATTGCGTTTTGAGGTATCTCACCTGCAACGTCAAGCTTCCTTAACCCTTCACCTTGCAAGCGCTTTGAGGTATCTCAGCAGCTTACAGGCCTCCCTTGCTGATTGCCCTTTCAGGTATTTCAGCTGCAGCTGCGAGTTCCTTAATCATTCATCTTGCACCTTCAGAAAACCACCCAGCATGCAGGCCTATAACTTCATCGTTATTCTTTTGTTTTACTGGGCAAATAGTTTAAATTTCCAAAGGAAATCGTTATACTTGAGATCGCATGCGCTACCCCGGCTAAGGTTTCCTGTAGTTTCCTAGCCTGAACAGGCGAATGTCGGGGGTAGTTAAGGACGTTAATAAAAGTATTAAACCTCTCTGGTGTTTTTTTATTTCACGCCTTTACTTCAACTACTCTAGATGCGAACCTAAGACGATCACGACGAGTCATTCGTCATTCGTTAATGTTACCCTTAAATATTTTAAGCTTCGTATTTTTTCTGTTGCCTGGTTGTCTAATGAAATTGTATTATGATCCAACTTCCAATCTTAGTTTTCGGCGTTCTTCTACATTTCTTAATTATATTGTTCATTACAACAATGAACAATCGTGGGCTTCAGCTATATCCTTGTTTTATATCCTTTTTCGTAATGAATGTTGACGGCTTTTGCCCATTCAATCTGACTACTCCGACTGCACAAATTTATACACAGTTGTCACATTTAAATGGCCCTACTCCTTCATAAGGAGAACAGTTTTCGTGCGTTCTCACATTGGTTGCATTGTACCCAGTCGTCGTTAGAGATTTCGAAAAATGTCTCTTCGCAGCCTGGACACGTCACATATTTCTCTAACTTTTTTAGAATTGGTGCAACTTCAATTTTCTTTTCAAACGATGTTTGTTTTCTTTGCCCTTCACATTGCTGAAAGGTCCAGACTTTCCTTTATCCAACTTTTGTTAAGCACCAAACACATTTCTTTTGCCCTTATCTGCGGCCTTTTCTTTAATCGTCATCGCTTCCTCTATTGATCTTTAACCGGAGTATTGGTCATAATTGCGGATTTCTTTCCTCTACTTTTCTTAGAGTGACATCGTTTCTTTTTGGAAGTGGCAAAATCTGAGTAGGTGAAATGTATTCTGGCGCGACTTCAGTTGATGTAGAAGGTTCAGGAGTGCCTGGTCTAGCAACAACTTTCGACGATGTAGGTGGTCTAAGGTGTTGATTTTCAGTAGCTTCATCTCCACTTAAAGTAGTCTTTCAACGGTTTAAAAAAGCAGCGATCTAGGGGTTGAGTTTTATGGCTCCTATGTGGAGGCAGAGACAACATATGAATGTTATGATCTCGAACAAGCAATACTGCCTGCAAAGACGTATGTGATGAGTGATTATCCAAGATTAATAATGTCGGTTCCCTTGCTGAAGTCTTCGCATGACGTTTCACTCTATAAACAAATCAGTGTTAATATACCCCGAATCTGATACGAAGATAATGAAGTCTGGGGCGCTTCATCGATGAGTTCCATCTTTCGTCTTTTTCTGGGAAAAATGACAGCTGGTGGTAGGTAGCTTCCTGCCGCAGACATTCAACAAACTGCTGTTATACTTTGGCCTCTTTCTGCTGAAGCAATTTTTCCGAATAGTTTTTGTCCTCGAATACACACAACTGTTGGCGTTTTATTCGGCACAGTAGAGAGACCACTTTCGTCCATGTTAAATATTCTTGAACTCGAAAACTTGTATTTATCCATGACCTCTTTAATATTGTTGAAATATTAGTCTTGTGGCTGATTAAAGCCCGTTGCTCTTGCTACAGTAGTTTTTGAAGGAGTACGTAATGAAAACATAGGTCTTCTCAGGAAATTGTAGGCCCAATCCTTTCCAGTCATTTTTTTTTTCGTCGAAAAAGGATGAGCAATATTATTAGCTTCAGCATATTGATAGGCCAATTTTCTTAAACACATTCATGTCAAACCATAAAACATTTTCCTTGCATGCTGGGCTAATTGTAGGTCTTGATCTGCAACGAAGACGGCCTTAAATCGACCTAGATTATTAACCCCACAGTCTAACTTTAGGCCTTTCCTTAGCGTACCTTCGGAAAATCCTAGTTCGCTGACAACTCGACGTTGAGAAGGGCCGTCTTGCAGCATCTCTTTGGCTCGTTCAAAGAGCTATGGCGCTCAGATTTGCGTTTATAGTTCCTGTAAAATATAAAATAATAAAAATTAGATCACCTACTACGGCATGGTAAGAGGTGCGTTCTTTTGCCCCACCACACATTTCATATTTCGCGCCACATTTTTGTGCGGAATAGGTAAAAAGCTGTTTTTGTTTTGTCACGCCTACATAGTTCAGTCATTGCTATTTAAGCAGTAAGTACAATTTTTCCGATTATTACAGCTTACAAGGAATTACGTGTTAATATATGTTAGTTAAAAACTACATCAATTAGTGGTACACCAGAAAGAATAGGGAACAAATCGGTATATTCTTGCTGAAATGTAACTTGCTAGTGTCTATTTGTTATATAGAATTTCAGAATATGGAAGAAGGTGTAAGGGAGTTTTTTGATTTTATATAATAGGCCCTTGTGCAAGACGTTGTCGAATGCCTGTGTTACATCTAGAAAGGCTGCCGAACAGTAGGTATTGTTTCTCTTCTAAGACTTTGTTTATGATTTTAACTAGTCTGTGCACTTTCCCAATAATAGCGTGCTGCTGGCAAAGCCCAAACTGATGGCCGGGTATTAGAGTTTCTTCATTAAGGTGAGGTGGCATTCTCTTCAGCAGAAGTTATTTGAAAACTTTCGAGCAGACTGATGGGCCTATATGATGCAGCTTCTTCTGGTTGCTTGCCCGCATTTAATATAACTATAACCTGTGCTACCTTCCACTGTGAGGGATAATTTTCGGTTATGAGTATGGCATTGAAACTGAAGATAATCCATTTTGATTGCGTTTTCTGGTAGTTCTCTCAAGACTTTTCCAGATTATATCTAGGGGATTTATTTGGAGCTATATGTTGGTGGATATACTTCATTTTCATTGGCTCTGACTGATTTGATCGGTAGCGTCATTTAGAAGGGTGATTCGAGAAAGTGGTACATTGGTTCTCCTGTCCGTTTGGAATTTCCGCAGGGAAGGCTTGGAAAACACTGCCAAAATGATTTGAAAATATGTCTGATTTTTCTTGATTGTTTCCGTCTGTCTTTCTGATTGGTGGTACTTGCTATTGTGGTTGTTTTAGTTTTTAGTGGCTTTCCAAAGATTAAGTTATGGGAGGTCACTTTTGCAAAGCCTTTGAAAGTTCCCATCTATTCCGTTTGACGTACTTGTGTAGTCTGGATATACCGACCAAAGGCAGTTCTTGGAACTATTTGCTTGGAGATTCGCCGAAAGGCGCACTTACAAGAATTTTGTTCTAGAACAATTTCGTTTGGGTGGGAGGTTTTGCGACAGGGGTAAGTCAGTGAACGCTAGCCTCTGGGAGTGAACGGACGTGATTG
This sequence comes from Limonius californicus, assembly GCA_014611495.1. Classification (NCBI taxonomy): domain Eukaryota; kingdom Metazoa; phylum Arthropoda; class Insecta; order Coleoptera; family Elateridae; genus Limonius; species Limonius californicus. The sequence continues at coordinate 8,902 of JABXWE010034489.1, forward strand.
TTTGAAAACCGGGTTGTTGGCTGCTCTCTTCTGCTAAATGAATTTATCGTTTCGTTTTCTGCCTTAGGCAAAAAAATCTTCGACTTGTGTCGAATTAAAAATATTAGCAAAGTGTCAGCTTTTTGTAAAAACAATTCAGTGAATTTGTTCTCTCGACTTGTATCGGATTTGAAGTCTCCAGCCCCGTGACAGTCTCCTGCGGGTCGTTGTAAGTGACGATTCTGTGTAGCGAGGAAGTTTTTGGCATTCGAATTTCCCGTCCTTCTTTTCTTCGTTAAACAAAGTCCTGGCCCATAGCGTTGTGTCTCCCTCGTGATCCAGTCTTTAGGAGCATGCCTGCGAATTTTTCCTGCTTCCAGAAGAACCTAGGAACATCCCAACTGTGCGTCTCTCTACTCCGTACTGAAGAGAAAACTAGGGTAAAACTTGCCAATGTACTATACAGTGATTGTTTTTCCCTGTTTATCAGTGTTTCGTTAAAGACTAAGAAATAGAACCGTTTAATTTCCTTGTAATATTAAAAGTTCGTTTGGCTCGTAACACTATGTCTAAATTTTGTTGAATTATAAAATCTTTTAACTCTTGGCTATGTTCAACCAAACCGTTGGAGTTCCAGACTGCAATTCAGAGATTTTTTGCCATTATTTCAGTTTTTGGACGAGATCAATTATGAGCGGCTGGGTAGGTAGGTATTCTGTTCGTTGCGGTATGAGGTTGCGGTTGTCTTTGTGGTGGAGACATGAAATGTTTTGGAAGTAAAGCTGCGAAATTTCTGTTTTTTTTTATTTCTCGATATACTTTGCAATCTTTGTAATTTGCCGGATGACTTTCGTTACTTTTTATACATCTTTATTGTGATGATTTTGTCCGCATTTGAACATCTGAGTTGGTGTTAGCAATACGTCTTGGTATGCCCGTACAGTTGACAACGGGGACATTGTGGGATACTTCGTTTCCTGTGGGGTGGTTCGAACTGGATCTTTTGGTGTAGGAGAAATTGAATGTCGTATATTTTTTTATTATTTTCGTTCGGTGCTAGTTTTATGAAGAAAAGAGGAAGTGGTAGCTTGCTTTCTCTATGTTTAATATTTGTGGGTAATGCTTTTTACTGCGTGGTCTGCCTGTTTGGTTTCTTCTTTTAGATCATCCTGTTTGCAGGATGGATGTAAGTTGCACAAAACTACTCTAAAGGATCGATTTTCTGTAATTTTGAATGTGTGACTAGGTATTTTTGCTTCCACAATAAAGTTGTATGTTGTTTTATGGGTTTCGCCGGTAGTTGGCTGAACTTTCACTTCTTTACGTCCAATTACTTTCAGTGAGCATCTATCCTTGGCTATATTGCCCAATCTGCAATGAGTAGACTAATGTCGTCAACATCTGGATAAATTCGGTTGAATTTTTTTTTAATGCAATTGTACTGAAATAATTCTTGCTATAAAGCTATGCTACAGTTTTAAACTAGACCTCCAAAACAAAATTTGAAGTTCTTTATTATTCCCTGGACCAAAGGTTAACATACTGAACTTGTATTGGGCGGTAGTGAAATTATTTTTACATTTTTAAAGATTAATTCGCGAATTCTTATTTAATTGTGACAACCGTTCAGCCATAATATCTCATGTAAATCAGGCGTTTTTCTCCAATTTCCAAGTTTCTGGCAAGTCACCGATTGCAACATTTTTGAATGTTCGAGGACGCGCCGCTTTTCCGATCACTAACAACTTTTTATTATCTGTGTAACTCACACAAAACAAAATTATAAATCTGTGTTTGGACAATTTTTCACTAGTACCTCTTTCAGATTTCAACGTCAAAGTTTTATTAGGTAGTGCATGGAAGAAAAATCCACATTCATCTGCATTATACCCGTCGTTTTGTTGGTAACCAAGCAACATAGAAGGAAGTTTTATCATGACTCATCCGCATCTAGTGCTGCAATCTACCACACACAAATTTCCAAGTCGGTTGGCAACGGTGTGCTCTTAGTGCTAAAAACTTTCTCTGAAGGTTCGAATTTGACGTAGGTAGCGCTGGGGAGAAGGACGTGGAAGAGAAGAGGCCGATGCCCAGCAGTGGGACGAAAAGGCCGTCACTAAACGTGCAGATTAGTGCCTTCTACGTCCCGACAGGAATGCCACAGTCCTTGGAAGGTACGCTGCGCTGACAAAGACAGCAGTAGGAGGGATAAGACACGCTTAGGTTCCGATTTATTGCACGATCGCTAAAATGCGGTGATGTACACTCTGTGACAGAACATTAGTTATTTAGATGGGAGTTTACTACTTGAAACATAAGACGTAAATGCGCTTTTGCCACCTTGACTACTGCGCAACTTTTTCTCAAGTGTCATTGTATTCCTGTCGGGTTGTATGTTCTGCCGCAATAGATGGATGTCAGACGCCTACAGTAGTTTAAATGTTGTCGCATAGTTCAAATAACCTGACAACTAAAAAATGTAATTAACCTCCAATTTTCTATAATACTGAAAGGAAGTAACAGATCAATTCAATGGTTAATATTCCTATTTGAGTAGGCTCATATATACTTAACTTATTAAAAGAACCTCTTCCTGAATTAACATAACCTTAAAATAATTATTATTGGTCTCTGTGTAATCTCCTGTTATTTGTTAAATTACTTGGAAAATATCCACAATTACACAGAGCAATTAAATGACATCTACGACATGGATGTACATTGTACATGTTAAACAGGAACCCTGGAGATATGAAATGTTTATGGGAGAGGAACAAATTTGTGAAGTATTCATTTATGGTCCTCTTAAAGCTTAATAATGTTTCCCATTAATTATCGTTTAAAAGACATTTATTTTAATTGCAGAGGAACCTCCAGTCAAGTCCGAAATAGAAGCTGCAAGCGAAAATGAATGCAATAGCATTTACATTAAAGTGGAACCTGAAATAACGCAAGAATTAACTGTAAAAGATGAAAACGCTGTTGTTGCAGCAAAAGCTAAGAATCGCACATGCCAGGTGCTTGGGTTTAAAGCTGCAAATCGTCGAGGCCACAAACCGTTGGCAATGTTCATTTAAAACTTTTCCCGGCATTTCTTCACTAACTTCACTAACTAAAAAATTTCAGGAAGCCTAAGTACGTTTTTTTTGCACCATCCAATTCAAAGCGAAAATGGGAACATATTCTACAATTACACCATTTTAATAATATTATATACGTAATCCGCCACTAATTACCCAATACGCTGCACAGCAATCAACTTTCACATTTTTAAGCCGATCATAACAGTATTTGCGCAGCAATCTTAATCAGTAAGAATTTGTAGAAATAAGTAAACAAATAATTATAAAATGGAAAATGAACATTCTATAATTAACTGGAGGTACCTCACTAAATAGCTTGTGCTATTTAACAGAATCTTTTGTAAAAAAAGACTATTGCAGACATTGTTTACGCTTTAATAATAATGGAATAATATAAGTGTTATTTCCTTGTCAAAGTGTCAACAATGCCTGCAATAGTGTTTTTTTAATTAATTCATGACAAAAGCAGTTAAAATACTAAAGTGGTTGGAAACTAAATGTTTTGAGACTGCTGACCAACCAGTCTTTCTTAATCCATACAGTTCTGCTTTAAGTCGCTAGGCTTCAACACTCATGGCGGGAACTATATCTCGCGCACTTTTACTCGACGGTTGTCCAATACGATACGGTGGACTTTTTCAATCATATCCGGGGCAGTAGCAGTTTTTGGACGTCCACTACGGGGTTCGTCATTTGTGCTCACACGACCATGCTTAAATTCGGCAACCCAGTTTTTAACCATTGAAAACGAAGGAGCGGATTCCAATAGTGTTGAATCCCGCTCTGCTTTGATTTCGGTTGGTGTTAAACCTTTCAAATGAAAGTACTTTATCACTGCTCTCAACTTAGTTTTTACCATTGTTTACAAAATCACACGAGACGTTCACTTTGGCGTACTGTCAAAAAACAGACTAATTGACTGTACTGTCATATTTAATCTAATAAAGGATAGTTCTACGGAATGGTAAAGAAGATTCCTCCGAATTCGCGCCATCTCTGTGTTAGGCCTCGTAGTTATCGAACAATCCTCTTATTATAAACTATATAAGTTAAGTAAAGATACACCTTTTGCTCTTGCACGGCCAACCTTTATAGAAAATTTTGTTGGTCATTCTGTATAAGGAATACTACAACTTCATTGCTACACATTTCTTTGATTCATCTTGTATAAGGATGGAAAACAGTTCAAATGAAATTTGACAAATTGCTTAACCTTGAATAGTTATTTTTATAACAAGTGCCGAAAACAATCCATTACATACAAGTGCGGAAATCTGCACGAGTATATGGAATTGTTTTCGGCACGTGTTATAAACAACATTTTACCTACAACTGTTCACTGAAAAAATTATTATAATGTGATTAAAATTCATAAAAATTGATACTATCCCGTCAAATCGTCATTTTACGACGTTGCTAAGCGCGTTGCTAGGGTTTGTTGATTGCTTCATTGTTCTTGGGCGCCATTAAAAAACGCATTATTAATTCATTTCTGTAATTCAATTTGACATTTCTGTAAACAAAAAACACATGTGTTTTTTGGAAACCTCGAAAGCACAAGTGCGTTAAACGTCTCTTTCCCAACCGTTGTCAAGGCTATTTTAGTTACGTAATAATAATAAAATCAAACAGTTGTA
>JABXWE010034490.1:0-23763 GCA_014611495.1 Limonius californicus
CAATTTACCAATCCGGCTTCCAACCGTGGGACCTTCTCTGGAATTTCTGTCGTTAGGATTCGACGTTAAACTATAGGTCACCCGTATTTCTAGCTTAACCCCGAGGAGAAACACATGACAGAGAAGAGGCCGATGCCCAGCAATGGGACAAATAGGCTGTCAATAATGAATATTCGGTACGTACAATCAATTGGCAATTAAACTAACTCTGCCACACTTAAAATTTCAATTTTCATTTACAGTAATGTTTTTTATTCATTTATCATAACTGCTACCGAAATTATTGTCATGCAGCTGAAACAGCTCAATTTCTTATTTCAAATGTACATCCAACATTAGAATGCGAGTTTACAATATTTGAAGTACTATTTTCTAATTTCTGCTGATATTGAATAGCTGTTACTGTTAAACATCTGATATTTATACATTGGTTACGTTACGTGTGTTAAGTGGATTAACGACGGCACTGAGATTTGTTGAAAGTTTCGATAAATCGAAATATTATTGAGGTATCATTCCAAAAATTAATTGACTTTATTGGGAAATGCGCGTAAATGCAGTGTAAAATTTATTTGGAAATGTATAATGTGTTGTCTGCTATTTTCATAATTATGAGTTCTGTATAAAAAAGAATGTAAAGCTAATACAACACCTTAGTACAGAATGAAATTACTGAGGATCTATTCAAACGATTATTAAATAGTGGTTTATTACATCGCATAAATTAAGTTATTACGAAAAATTTAGGAAGGAAGCAGGAAGTATTCAATTGCAGGCATAAATAGTGCCACCCAACTAATTAGCACTACAAATTACAAGTGCTTCCCTCGGTTATTGATCAATGTTAATTTGGCAACTATTCGCCCCATTTTCACAATGTAAAATTTATAAATGATCAAGTTTACACTTCTTTTTACGTGTTCTAACTGTAAATTAGAATTAATTCTTAAATTATATTTTGGCAATTTAATTCCCAGACTGGTACAAAAAAAAAGCTTTTTTAAGTAACACATAATTACAAATAATACAATTATTTAATATTTATTCAAAGTTATCTCCACATACTTTAATACAACTATAGCAACGTCCTAAAAGTGTTCGAAAACAGTCAGCAAAGACGTCCGCCAAAACTGCTTTCAGTTTAGCGGTTACATTTTTCCTAACATCTTCTACGCCCTGAAATTGTTTTCACTTTAGGAAAGAGAAAAAAGTCCGCTGGTCCCAATAAACAATAAGTCAGATGAATAGGGTGGATGTTTGATTTCAACCATGACGTGTTGTATAAGAAATGATTTCACAATCAGTGCAGATTGGGTAGGTGCATTGCGTGTAAGAAGGACCAACCATCGTTTTCTGAACTAGCGGTCGCACTCGAAAAATATTCTGCAATAATATCTTCATCTCTTTATAATCAACTAGGTTTTGATTCTCGATTTTTGCAAATAAAATTTTTTGGCTTTTGGTAATGCTTTTTCCACTCGTCTTGGTTCATATTGAAACATCCATGAAACCGTGCGCAACGAACTTGTCTTATGTTGAATCGTCTTTTTGTTGAGGTTCTACTCATTTTCCTTTAATCGGAAGTTCAATCATCTTTTGCTACAATTTCACGAACTCTTACAACCGAGTCTGCATTTAGAGAGATCGAATGACGCGTGATTCTAGCGCCATCTTGAACACCGTACACAGTTTTCAACATTTAATAAGCCTTTGCTGTGCTCCAGGGCTGCAGGGTTAATTCAGGAGTTACCTTACCAAACTTTCCATATACAAGGCTGAGAATGTTTTTCTGAGAGATAAGTAAAACACACTAAGAAATAAAATTATTTAATAAGTCATTTTACTTTTCAGAAACACCAGTTTCTTAATTCTGGTGTTTTTATTAGTTTATAAACTCATGAAGCATTAGGTCAAAACTACTAGCATCGAGGAATTTTCGGAAGACGTATTTGGTTACATGAATATTCATTATTCATAAAGCACACGAAAAATTATTTTGTATTAATTAAGAAGCACGTGTAAACACTTTCCTTTTAATTCATTGTACAATTAGTACATCATGTAACGTGTCGTGTACTAGATATAATAACAAGCACATTATGATGTTGCACATCCAGATAACGTTGCTACTGTCTGTCGCCATTGTGACGAAGTGTCTGGGAGCAAAGGTTACATAAAGTAGCATAACCCTTTCTCTGTTGACATAAATAGATCATCCTGGTGACAGGTTTGACAAGGTTATCTGTGACTGTGTCACTGCTGTACTGGTTTTTGTATTCCTCCTGCCAATCTGTGAAAATACTGTTGACGTATTTTAAAACTGAAACCGAACTAAGTTACAAACGATTCAATTTCGGCTCTAAGGGGTTATTAACACGCAAGCCGTGTTGATAAGGATTCGTAAAGTGCCCTGAAATAGATAAGTTGTGCTGGTAGAACGTTTCTGCGTTGCAAATCCTTATCCAGATTTATCGGATTTCCTGAATGGTCGTTTCCTGTTTAGTGTATTCTTTTTCAGCGATTTAGGTAAAATTCTGGTATGCGCACAGTTTAAGATTCTTTATTCAGATATTATTTTTCTAAATTTTAAATGTACTTAATAAATTTTGTAATTTGTAAAAGATGTACATATTTTTCATAACTTCTACAATATAGAAATTTGGATTGTTGTAGGCAATAGAAGATAGATTCAAATTGGAATATTTTAAGGTGAATAAACTGTCGTGAAGAAAACCTTGATTATCTACTCTCAAAATTTTATCTAGGAAAGGTTTATATTTATATTTATTTAGGAATATTTTTCTGCATTTTAAATGATTTATTCCGATTTCTCACTGAACCAGCATTTTTTTTGTATGTAGATGTCAACTAACACGTAATTTTGGAGGAAAGTGGATCGTTCAATTGTATGGTTTTAGTTAGTAATATTTGGATAGAAGTGTGAAGAACATTTTAATATGATTTTGACAATGATTAATTGTAATATTATTAATTTAAGGTGATTAATGTTTAAAATGAATATGAATTCTGTTAAAAAAATTGATAGGCCGTGTGAGGTGTCCAAACATTCCTTTTTTAAATTTGGAATGTGGCTATAATTTTGTTTTGAGGTAAATGACATTTTCCAAAAGTTATTTAAATATTTAAGATTTGGTTAATTTGTGTTAATTTTGTCATTCTGCTTTCCCACTGGTTAAGGAAGTCACATGTTTTTTGTAAAATGTACTTATTTTTGTTAGTATTATGATGTTGCCAAGGTCACTTGTTAAAAAAAAGAAGGAAAAACAACGGGACTTGCCATGAAAATCGCAACGTAAACAGACGGCCGTCTGGCAAGTCAATCAAAATTGTAATTTTGTGTGTTTATTATATCCTGTTTGAATAAAACTATGTTATTAAGCGTTACGGTTCAAATCAGCCTTATTTGTTACTTATCTGTGTGAAAAACGGATAAAATTCAGTAAATTAGTCGAAAATGAAGAATTTGGGGCGGAGTATCAAAGTAGCGTCAGTAGACTTCAGTTATTTTTTTCGACATGTTTTGTGTGTATCTGCGTTTTAGGTTTAAAACGTCAACAAACTTCCAGGTTAGCAATCATCTACAAGTTGGACAAAAGTTTAAAACCTGTTAATTATTTGGGAGATATTTGCATGATATTCTGGAACTGCAACTGGAATAGCAATCGAATTTAATTTAAAATAAATTAAAATAAATAAGTAAAATCGAATCAACAACAGTTTGAAAAGTGAAGCAAGTTTGGGGTTAACAATTTAAAAAGAAAATATAAAATGCAATGTACTTATGAGTTTATTGGTATATTTGGACATTTGTAGTAATAAACAGTAAATAATATTTGGGTTAATTACCTTGTGAAACGATTTTACGAATATGAAGATACGCAGTCCAAAGTTTTTCTGCGAGGAACTTTGAAAAAAGCAACAAGTGATGGATTTTCGTTTTGAAGTTCAAGATCAATAGGGCGCGGGAGTGCCATCATAATTTCATCTAGTGAATTTTGCCAACATCAAAAGAAAATAAGCAAGTGCTTCTATGTGGAAAGGTGGGTCCGTTTAAAAGTGCTTTGTTAAATTAGACCTTATTATTTATTTCATGTAACTTTTCATTTAATTGTTGAAGTTGTTTAACGTTTTATAAGAAAAAACTTTGATAATTCGATAACATTTAATTCATGTCTTTGTTGCATCCATATTTTATAAGTTCATGTTTACTACCTTGTACGCTTCGCCTTGTTCTTTTAAAGTTTATGTTTGAAGTGTGCCGTTTGCGTTGTTTCAACAACTTGTGGGGCTCATATGTAGGTCCCTCAATAAAATAGCATAATAATATATATTTCCCTGTTCGTTCGAAGATATTTTCTTGAACACTGGAAAGCGAACTGCAGCCGATGCAGAAGCCAACGCGTCTAGTATTATACAGATTTTTTTTAATTAGATAGACCTTGACATGGGATTGTGTGCCTTCTATTCCTTTACTTTTGATTGCCATGTCGGTTTACTATCCCCTTAAGAATGAAAGGGATATTGACATGGTCTGTCGACCATGGGATCAAAACAATCTAGAATAAAAGAAAAGGTGGAGTATTGCTTGGAAGTTTCAGTTGCATTTCACAAAGTCGATTGAAGATTTTCTGTAATAACCCTGATAAATTTTACCGGGCTTCAAAAATCCGGCCTAATATACACTTTCCAATAATTTCTTCTTGTCAAATTTTATTAAATCTACATTAAGTAAATCTAAAGCAATCAACAAGAAAATACTGCAAATGTTATCCAACACGCAATGCTGTTATTTGTCTATTTATTGAAATTTACGTTGGAATATTTTATACTGCATACAAAGTTCACTACAGAATCTCCAAACAATTCAGCTTGTCCATCAAATATTTAATGCCAGTTCGTCAATTCAATCAGTGGTTCCTGCCAAGGGGCAGATGATTCATGTGCAGAATAATTCATTTTGTTCGATTTTAATAAAATGTGATGTAGAGACTATGTCTACAGTGCGTTATGTGTATACAACGGAAAGTCAGTATCATTTTGTTATTAAACCCTACTGAAAAATACACATTTAATTTATTTTAGCTTATAATGATTCCTGAGGTGTTATGCTAGTTAGCTTGACGCAATCGAATGAAAAAATTAGACTACATGAAGCAAAAAACAAAAACTCCATAGGTCTCAATATGAATTAAAACGAAAAGCTACACCGTACTTTTTTACGAATGTTTCTCTTGAGCTCGTCGATGACAAGGTCCTTCACAAAACCCCAAAATAAAATGTCTAGAGGCGATTGATCGCACGATCTCGCAGCCTAATTGATGTCACCTTATCGAGAAATGATGGTTTACTTGAAAATCATTTTCAACAAAACGCAAACCTTCGTAAAAAGTTTGCAAGATTTTTATACGTTCTTCCTGTCTGAAACCGTGTACGATGAATATGCATGGTCTTTAGATGGTTGTTGTCAAATAAAATAATTTTTGCTTTTACGGTTAGAAAATGGCGTCAAATTCAAATCCTCAAGTCCTATTTTTGTTTGTTAAAAGGTAGTGTTTCAATATGACAGTATTTTCTTTTCCAATGCCCATTTGCTTATTGTTTCATGTTCATTCTTAAGTGACTGCTTTCCTTCAATTTTATTACTATTTGGATTTAAAAATTTAAATCAACTAAATAGAGATTGTCCTACTTTAATGTTTCAAATGAAAATAATATACAGTAGTCAATCTCAATAACGGTTTTTCAAAAGTTTATATAAATAACCAAAGTAGATTTTTAATTTCTTAAAAATGCTTGAGAAGTGTTGTAATAGTATCAAATATGTTAAAGAACGCCCAGGCGGGGCCCTATTTGAAATTCCTAATCAATTGCAAAGCGGAAATGTGTTACCACATACTGGTTGATAATTATTTTCTTTTCTTTAGTATGATCGGAGTGTTCGTGATTGAAGCATGTTGTTCGTGTGGAATTATAACGTTTATTCTCACTAATTGAACAAATTATGCTAATAATTGTGTTTAAACCCCGAGTTTGTAGTTTTTAACGTCTAAAGACTTTCCCATTACAAACATATTCAAAGCAGAGGTGTTTTTTAAGCCCTCTAGAAACACTCAGTAGAACAGAAACTCCAACATGTGTATGATAAACTGTGATAATAGGCTTCATAATACTGCTTTAATTTATGTTGTTTCTGCATTTGTGCCAACGGACACCTATGACAGTGTTACGGGCCAATCGAGCTTTTCCGACGACCCGTAACCAGATTGATGGAAAAAGGCCTACAGCATAGCTCAGAGGAGTATGGGGAGTTCGTGAAAATCGCTTATGGGAGAAAATCTTTAGTTGTGTACCGGGCGAGTCAAAATTTGTAGGCGCCAGCTGCCAAATCCAGCTGATTGTAGGTCCTCGTGGAAGGCCGAGAAGCGAACAGCTTACGGGAATGGAACTCACCTTTATCGTGCCTCCTCCTATATATTTAATCTTGCAAAATTCGTACACAACCAAGTACAAAAGACACAAAAATAAAAGAGTCAGTAAATTTTTAACGCACATAATTAAATTGTTAAAAATGACAGTACAAGAAAATGACAAGTGATAACGCTATAAGTTCGAATTACATAATTTTAATTATTGAACGTTAAAAAAAAACTCGCCGCCACTGGTGCAACGGGATTTACGTTTTTCATACAGCTACGTACACCAGGGACGCTGAAGTTCACAAGAATAAAACAGAATATAATCTGGTAGTTTTATAATTAACAACTAACACCACATATGGCGACTGAAGGTCGTCTTTTTATTTACATGAAGTCTGCAAGTTAACACGAGCAAAAAAAAGGTTTCTTTATCACAACACAAAAACTGGGTTTTTACTGTGAATTCCGGTGGATGGCTTAGAACGAGATAGGCATAATGTAAGGGCGATTTCCAGATGCAGGAAAATACGTTGAACGACAGTAGCAACAAAGGGACAGGCGCGGGGCTTCGTAATTAATCCGCCGAAAGGCGATCGGCCAATTCGCAAATAATTGCCTTTACCGGGATTGAATCCCGTGTTTTTTCTTTATCCGACAGTAGTCGATGGTCTGTTTGTACACCTTGGTAAAACAGCGAGACGAAATTCACACAACGGAAACCCCTCGAAAAAAAAAACCCAAAAGCCGCCCGTGCAGCACGTAACGTAATTACGGTCCGCGTGGATGGAATCGAGCGACCGGAGATCAGCGAAGGTCTAAGGCTGACTGAATACTTAACGCGACATGAAGCTGCATTACCCCCCAAAAAAAATTGCACCATATTTCGAAACGTTATGAAAAGTTCTAGAATAAGGGACACGTGAGTTCTCGGAAGTGCATAAGGTCACGCGCGGGAATAACAAGAGTCGGCAATTTCTACACAAAAGGAACTGTCAACATAACTTAATTTTAGAAAGACGCAACAAAATAGCGAAACGGTAACCCAAAATAAGACTGCAATTAAAATAACGTTATTAATTCTTACGAAGCGGCAGACAAATTAAGAAATTAATTTATAGAAAGCGGCAAATTTCAAAAGAACATAACAACAGGTAAGTCAACATAATATTATAAAATATTGGTTATTGCAAAGTAAAATTTGCAAGATTAAGTTAGCTTGTAACGCTATATAACAGTGTATAAACAATCAATGCGTGTAAAATAGTAGGAGAGTAAATAAGACTTTCAGTTACCTTTAAATAGTTTTACAGAACTACGGTGCATAAAATATTCCTCTTTTTTTAATATCCCAGAGTTTGATCATGTACCAGATTTACATTCTCAAGTAATCTGTCCAAACAGATTCCGTAACTCAATGTCCAGGTTCGATCTCGGAAAGTCTCCGCAGATATCTAGAATATGGACAAGCGAAGGAACGCCAAGTCCAAGCCCTGCAATGGACACGCGCAAGTTTAGGCTTGCAGCAGAGCGATATCTGCTAGTCTAGTCTAGAATTGATGTGATACTCTGCTATTATTTACACTTCCACTTTGGTTGGATGTGATACTTCACAGGCTGAAGACGTTATTAAGTTTTTCACAATTTTCATTGTAATTTTTTCATATTAAATACATCATGGACACTACGAAACGAGCTAAAAGAATCGCTTTAGACGACAACACTTCTTTTACTGCTAGGTAGATAGCAAAAGCAGTTGGAGTAGGAAAATCCAGCGTTTCAAAGATCATGAAGCTGCATGGCGAGACAGGGTCCCTGGACACGTCTCGTAAAGGACGTTGTGGAAGAAGAAGAAATACCATACCTAGAAAAGATTGTCTAATTCGAAAAATTAGTATCGTAGACCCGAAGAAGACCAATCAAGACATCAAAAAGGAGATTGCGTCTCATAGGGTTAATACAGATGCTTCCACCGTGCCCCGTCGCCTGCTGGAGTGTGGCCGCCGGACTTGACACCCCTCTAAAAAAACAGCTTGTGACACCCGTTATGAAGCAGAAAAAACTATTCTGGGCAAAGAAATATCGAGATTGAATTGTGGAGAATTGGGAAAGGTGATATTTTCCGACGAAACCCGAAGTGCATGACTACAGGTCCGGCGCTCGCCTAGATAACCTTTTTGATCCGGCTACATCCAGCAATCCCGAAACAGCCACCCCATTGGAGGAATGATGGGCAGCGAAAATGATACCAACACTGCGGAAGCTGTTTCCTAACGGCGATGGGATATTTCAACAGTCTCTATACCATAACTCTAAGTTTGCTAAGAGCTTCCTTTACCAGCAACAGTTGAAGATGGAGTGACCAGGAAACTCGCTCGATGTAAATCTTATTGAAGATGTGTGGGCCATTATTAAAGTGCGCATATCTAAGATGGATTGCACAAAAATGATGGAAAGTGTCATCAAAGTGTGGTAGCACGACTCTGAAGTAAAGGACATATGTGGAAAGCTAGTGGCTCAATGGTTGAGACAGTGAAAAAGTAATTATAGGAGGTCACATTCATTATTAACTACACTATTAAACAAATAAATATTTTAGTTGTGTCTTCGTTGCTGTATTTTCCTATTGTCCCATTAAATTTGCACGGTACTGTAGGTGGTTTCCACCTCTAAATAAGTACCTGGGGATATCGCACTGCGGTACTAATAGGCCGCTGAAGCGTATAGTACTGGTCGCACTTCCTTCTTTGTAATGTCACCCAGTCCTAGTACGAGTTATAACTAGAATTGGGCAAGTACATATTTGCAAACTTTTTGCTATTGAGCTATTTGGATGTAAACGTTCCTTGTTTTTTTCTAGACTCAAAAACATAAATTTCATGTTTGCATAATTTTCATATCCCAACAGTTACGACGTAAAGAATATATTAGTGCGTACTGTACGTTATAGAAGCATGAAAATACGTAATTCGGATTTTTAACTCAAAATAACTGTTGACATAATTTTTGAAGGAATATTATACTTATATATTATGTCAAGCTACAACAAGCTGCATTGCTAATAACGATGTTGGTTATCTTTACAATAGCAGTTGTATCGTGGAAACTACCTGGACACCTACGTAGGTATTAAAAACTTTTGGAAAATTAAAAATGGAAATCCTGTCGAAGCGGTTTGTAAATTACCGGTTCACCTGTACCCCCAATCATTCCTAGCAATAAAACGAAGTTATAAAAGGAATTGATTGTTAGCCAACATTAATTCAATTTACTTTACGGGATCATGCAAGTTGACAGGTTTGAAGGCAAAATACTCGAGGTTGGTAGTTCCAAAAACGATTTAATTAAAAAGTGAGAAATTTGAATTTTAAATTTGAAAAAGCTTTTCTAATTTACTATGGACAGTACAATGATTTAAAATAAGTCAAATTTAGCACAACAGTTATAGATTTTAGGCAGAAAACTGTCAAGTAGTCAAATTCAAAATCTGTTAGAATATTCGTCTAAACGGTTACTATTTTAATAACTCGATTGACGTATAAGTTACGCCCTGGAAAATTGCATATATTGCCCAGTAACGTATTGTTATGTAAAAAAAAATGTTTTTTAAATACAAAATTGCATTAGAAGATAATATTTCTAGTTGACATCGTTGAAATGTACGCGATTATTTATTGTAATAGCTAATTGACTACATAATCTGAAAATGTTTTATGTATAATTTTATTTATTAATTTTCTTCTATTTGTGTTTTTATTGCTGTCAAACGATTCCGAGTCTAGAATTGGAATAGGTTCTTCAGCTTTAAGAATCGGTGCTGCAGCGTTGCCAAAACCGATTCTCGATTCTAGAATCGAAATCCGATTCTAGAATAGAGAATCGGAATCCGAATCTAGAATCGAGAATCGAAATCCGATTCTAGAACCGAGAATCGAAATCCGATTTATCAAAACAGCTTAAGCAGTTTTGTATTTGTCACGAACATAAATAAAAATAAATTAAAAAGTGTTGATTATACTTTTCAGATGCTACTACCACCGTAAAATAAATACCGATTATAGGTTCGAAGACTTTCATAATTCTGAAATTGGAAGACTAATCTCACTTCTCCTATCAATTTATTTTTCAATTCTAAAGATGTGAATTTGGAAACTATTTTATATCCTGGAACGCAAACCATTCTTGTTTCAAGAGAAGACAAACGATTCTTGATTTTCGAATTGGGAAACTATTCTAGATTCTAGAACCGAAAAGCGATTTTTGATTCTAGAATCGAGAACGATTCTTGTGGAATCGATTCTTTTCAGAATCGAGAATCGATTCTTCTAAATTTCCGATTCTTGACAGCACTAGTTTTTTTATACATAATGTTTCATGTCTTTTCCTTTTTATAGTAGTGTACATACTGTTTTGTATATACAGGGTGTCACAGTTTAGAAAAAGAAACATTTTTTTATTCTAGGACAATGGAGCAAATCAAACAATGTATGTACCTATACCCTTTTTGGCTGTAAATCTTGCACGGATTGTAAATGAAAGGCTTTTCAGTGATCTTTTTTTAAAGATCGAAAGACGTGATTACCGCACGTTAAAATTTCAAGCTGCTCGTCTTATTCTCAAGTGACTGTTAGTATTGAAACCCGGAGAATTTTATTATCACCCCTGTTATACCAATTCTTTACTCGACTTTGCTCACAAAATCGACGATGCATATTAACAAATACTTTAGCATTACAAAATATCTTTTTTCCGGAAATCGTCGATATTCCTAAACAACATGAGAATTTCTGTTGCAAAAAGCACAAGTAACAAAGTAAATATCCTGTGCTGTCAATTTTTTTTAATAATATCACAACGTCAACAGCTAAAGTGCCCAAATTGATTGATACGAACAAATGGTAGAAAATATAATAGAAAAGAAATATAATGATTTGTTCTTTTAAACTTTGACATTCTGCATCTTTCTTAGGAAGCGAGTGTTTAAAATTAAAACTGAAACACCTTGTACAGTTTTTGGGAATATACAGATATTCATTTCATAGTATATACATCATAGTTGGTTACTGTATATTAAGTGTATTATGTCGGAGATTTTATATGCATGTACATGTTGTATGCTCTCGGAAAATATTTTTGCAATTACTATGGAAAACTATTAAATAATATTTATTACACAATTATTATTATCTAGGCCATTTGACGCTTTTGGCAACACAACTCCACTGTTAAACAACTCATTTCCACACCACTACTAGGCGCATTTTTTCGATAGCTGAATAAAGTAGATATCAATCCTTTTCAGTACCTAAACACAAATTACCAAATTACAAAAAGAATAAAAATAACGAACAGAAACAAATTAGAATTTAAAATTTTTTCTAATTAATGGAACTGTCCAAAATGCACTGCAATTGAATTTTGTACTCGTTGGAGCATGTGTTCGTTTAAAGCTGCAGCCGCTTGGTTGATACGATCTATTAAATCGTCCCCATTGTTCACGGTGTGAGATACACCAAATCTTGCATATAATCCTATAAATGCAAATATAAGGACGTTAGATCAGGTGACCTTGGCGGCCAAGCTATAGCACCCCCACGATCAATTCACCGATCTGGAAAATGATTGTGAAGCCAATCTGGAGCACCATCTTGTTGGAACCACATATTTAGTCTAATTATCAGTGGAACATTTTTCAATAGTATTTGAAAATTATGAGTACCTATTGTAAACCTCATCTTGCGTAAATGGCGCCCCATCTATCCACAAAATATCGCCGATATAATTTAGATTTTCATAATGTTGATTTAATAACCATGCACAGTACCTAACTCTTACATTATAATCCTGTGGTACTAAGTGTTGCACTCTCGCTTTTCGAAAAGGATATAGGCCGTTCTAGTATAGTATTTTGTGTACTGTCGACTTGAGTATGTCTACAATCCGTGAAATACCACATACGCTTTTCGAAGGTTCCCATTCAATTAAATCTAACAAATGTTCTTCAATATCGGGCTGTCTTATCATAAATAGACGACCACCACTACCTCTTTAGACCAACACTTTCTCCCTGTCGTAGTCGTTTGATAACTGTGTGGTTTGGATATCTTCTATTTGGATAGCCGTCAGCATATAACCTTGCCGCTGCATTACAATTACCACCAACCTCTCCAAGGATCCAAATTCTATCAGTGTACTCAGCAAATGTGTATTCTATTAATGCAAGTTTAATGGAATTTACAAAGAAGAACAGAAAAGTATGTTTGACAAGAGCAGTGTCAAATTAAATAGAAATTACTATCAGCCTTGTTTAAATTTGTCTTGATGCAATATCCAAATCTCGTGTTTTCAACAAAATGTTTGGATCAAAAACCAATTTCAATTGTTAATATCTTAAATTTATTGATGAAGAACTAATTTCGTAGATAATATCAATTAGCTTATTTTTATTGCTAAAGATATGCAGTATTCGAATTTCTAACTTCAAGAAGCTCGTGTGAATAAACTAGTCTACAAAAAATAAATATGTTAGCTGTTTTGCGCTCAGTATGCAATGCTGAACAATGTTACGAAGCGTTTTATCTCAACTTATGGGGTACCTCGTATACATATGTATAGTATTTACAGCCTAATTCTAATTGTAACAATGTAAAGAAGAACTATTATTACAAACTAGTTCATCCAATTGTTTTGTTGCTATAAATTTGTTAAGTCGAATGTTTTCTTTGAAGAATCTTTAATAACGTTTAAATAAAATAATTTATTAGCTAGTCAAGAGAAAATAAAATATAAACGTTTATATCAGTTCACATTTCAAAAACACAAAGCATAATAATGTTACCAGTATACTGTTTTTATTTTGTGATATAAATCTTTTACCGCATCTGCGTGCAATAACCATTATTTCTTATCCTGTAAATTGGTGACAAACCGTAGAAATTACGATGACACGATTTTCACGCATAACATAAATGGAAGTTAAACTCAAATCGTGATTAGATTGCTGTCAAAAGGACTGGTCTGAGTTGACCTAGGATAATTTATGTGTTCACGCCACATAAATGTTATTTAATGTTAAGTGCGGTTTTCTGCATTACGAGCATCTGCAATAAAAACAGTGTAAAACCCGTGATAAGCGAAACAACAGTTTCATTTCGATCGTAATTGCATTGTAGTACTTCAACCAACAAGAGGTTAACCATAATTTCATGTGTTACAGAAAATTAATTGTTAACGTAAATACTTCCTAAGATGATTAATGTAGGACATTAACATAATTGATAATTGATATGCGGGACTTGCATCTAACATGACAAATGATATATTTTGATAGCGACGGTTTGTGAAACGGAGTGGCATTTATCACTTTGCTATTTTTTTTAAACACGTTTCGGTTTTGTACTGTCGTTCTACTTATCCATGTTACTACCATGCAGGAACCCATATTTGAAATTTAGTTATATTTCCAATAGGAATATATCGTGATAGTTGTAATACAGAGAAGACAGTTTGAAGCTGTGATACAAAAGGCATTTCGAAATTTGTTACAGAGAGAAAACAATATGCTAATCATTTGTTATATATACAGTGTGCTGTTTCTTTAGCTCGATGTTCGGCTTTATCAGCTGTTTTGCGACCTGTTAAGGTTTTACCGGGTGATTAACGGGAGAGTATGACGTGAACATTCCAAAAATAGGCAACCCATAAAACATATCACAAGGTACTGCGATATCTACATTTTTACGGATGGTATATTATTGATCAGAGATTCCTGTCTGGTAGATTTTGCATTTTATTTTACTCATCTTTTCAATAAAGTAAGTATAGACGAAAACAACAAAGTCGTATTTATAAATATCTAAGTTTAAGTATTTAGAATATTGATACGAACCCAATATCCAAAATTCTAAATTAAATTATTATTGCTTCATAGCTGTTGTAATGTGATTTCAATTAGTTGCATACACATTTATGTTGCAAGTAAAGAAATTGAGTAATAAGCAGGTCATTGCTTATGGGTGCAAAAGGGAATTTATAAAATGACACTCACGATTGTATTAGCCAATGGTGAATAGTTAGCAGTTGTCAGTGGGTGATTGATAGACGAGAGTATTCCTAGTAACCAACCTAGCAATGGCGCTGCACCTGACTTTATTATTGTAAGTAGTTTAGAATAATGTTTTAGGATAAGTTGTCATAGTCTTGTAGAACGTACAAATGAATAAATGCAATCATTTTATATAAGGGTAGTTGTTTCTCTGGTGATTCCGACGATAAGGACAAAAGGCTCCTTATCAGTTACAGCAATAGGCGTAACAGTATAATAAAAAAGTAAGTTTAACAATTAATTAACTTAGAAAATGTTCAAGCCTAACAAACTGGCATATCTGATTCATAACACCGTAAATAAAAATTTAGATACATATAGCAATGTTTTGTTATATGTATTTTTGGGTTGTCTATTTTTGGGATGATAGACCCGTATTCTCCCATGAATCATCCTGTAGGATTCACCATTTTGTATTTGTATTGCTTTCGAAGATGATATGTATCGTGTCAATATAGGTATAAAACAGTAAAAATATTAAAATTGTATTATTACTGGTTTGTTAATATACGAGGTTTGATCAAAAAGTACCCGCAATTTTTGAATTTAGGTATACAATTAAGCCCATCTTTTTTTCTGATGTTGGTACACATGTTCATAAAGTGTATGACAATGTTCGGCCATACTGGATGCGTAGCTTGTGGTGTGCTCGGCGATTGATTTAATTTAAAGGTGACGGGACGAAAATGTTTCATAAAATTTTGTCTTAAAAATAAAACAGTGCGGTATCATGTTAAAAATATTGGAGGAAGCTTTTGACGATTCTGTTATGAAAAACACAAGTGTTTATGAGTGGTATAAACGTTTCGAGGAGACCCGTGAAGAC
This sequence comes from Limonius californicus, assembly GCA_014611495.1. Lineage (NCBI taxonomy): Eukaryota > Metazoa > Arthropoda > Insecta > Coleoptera > Elateridae > Limonius > Limonius californicus. Next base: position 15,365 of record JABXWE010034490.1, read on the forward strand.
GTTGAAGATGACTAAAAAGAATCACGTAGTACACCAACTACCGACGAAAACGTATTCTTAATAATCGCCCAATTACTAATAAGGAGGTTGCTGAAGAAGGTGTACATATATCATACCGCGCATACAAAGCAGTTTTTGCTGACATTTTGGGCATGAAACGAGTGGCAGCCAAATTTGTTCCAAAATTGTAAAATGTTGTTGAATGAAATCGCTGGCGACCCAGAATTGCTCTAACGCGTCATAACAGGTGACGAAACATGGGTATATCGCTATGCCAAGGCCCAATGGTCTCAATGGAAGCGCAATGAAGGGCCGAATCGCAAGTTCGATTGAAGTCAAGGTTCTTCTTACTGCTTGTTTCGATTATACCGGTAGAGTCTACTACGAATTCGTACCATCAGATCGTACTGTTAATAAGGAGTATTACCTGGAATGTCTATGCCATTTGAACAGAGGAATTCAAAAAAACCACAATTGTGGAAAAGCAACTCCTGAATATTGCACCAAGATAGCGCACTACCTCATACACTACTTATTCGGGATTTCTTTTATCAAAAAACAAAACTGTGGAGGTGCCTCAGCCACCGTGTTCGAAGGACATGGAGCCATGCTCCTCTGCTTTCCAAGATGAAGAGAACTATGAAAGGACAATGTTTTGCCACCATAGAGAAGATAAAGACTCACCAACCGGCATAAGTGTGTTATGTCTCACGGAGACTAATTTGAGAGGAACCATAACAATATTGATAAATACGAGGTCTGACAAATATATAAATAATTGATCACATACAAAACATGTGAGATAGCCGTAGGTGAAAATACTTCTAGCGTCCTTCGAAGTGATCTCCCAGGACTTCTACGCACCGTTGACATCGACGATACAAATCGCGGAAAGCCTGCTTAAACTTGTCGCGAAGAAGTGCGTTTAGTTCGGCGGTAACATTCGGTTAAATGTCTTCCATGTCGCCACAGCGCCTTCCCTTGAGGGTCAATTCAGCTGAGGAAACAGCATGAAGTCCGCTAGAGACAGATCCGGCGAATAGGGAGGATGTTCTAAGACTGGAACATTTCTTGTCGCCAAAAACGTCTTCACAATCAAGGCAGAATGCACAGGGGCATTGTCGTGTAAAAGGTGCCACTTGCCGGAGGCTGCCAAATGCGGTCGCACACGTCGAATGCGTTTTAGTAAACGCGTCATGACGCCCTTGTAGTACAGGCTAGTGACAGTGACACCCGGTGGCACAAATTCTTTGCGAATGATGTGATCAGCATGGTCTTCACTTTCGATTTTTGGAGACGGAATTTCTTTGGCCTGGGAGACGTGTTCGATCGTCATTCCATGCTTTGTCTCTTGCATTCTGGATCGTACTGGAAGCACCACGACCCGTCACTAGTAACAATTGAATCCAGAAAATTTGGGTCACTGTTGGCTGTCGCAATGAAGTCGCGGGAGGTGTCCACTCGACGCACTTTTTGCTCAGCGGTCAAATTGTGCGAGACAAATTTGGCACAGACCTTCCTTTTCTTCAAATCTTTCTCCAAAATGGTTTTAATGGTTTCACGGCTAATACTCAGCCCTGCTGCATCATTCTCAGTGTCAGTCGTCGATCAGCCGCCACAAGTTGTCGGACTTTTTCGATCGTTACGGGGTTTCTCGTTGTGATCGGACGACCCGGCTTCTGCCGACCTTCATGAAATCTGGCAAACCACTCGAAAACGTGAGTAACGGGACATGGCCTCATCGCCGTACACAGTTTTCAACATCTCGAATGTCTCCGTGGCCGGTTTCCCCAATTTGAAACAAAACTTAATGTTCGCTCTCTGCTCCATGTTTGACTTGTGTCACATGTGACAGCTGCACTAACTTGTTCATACGCATGCACAGCCTACTACGCAAGTTCTGACAGGATGTCGTTTTAGCTATGTGTAGACGAAAGTTCCAGCTACAATTTGGATATGATTTGGAAACAGTCAGTTCCTTAGAGCGTCCGCAGTAGTGCCAATCTCGTGTCATATTCCGACCTCGTAAATACGTATTTACAAAAATATATACGGGGAACTTTTTAATCAAACTTACATAAACTATTTGGGGATGTACGTAATCTTATACAATGTACTTCTTCTTCTTCTTCTGTGTATAGGCCTATTAACTACCTACAATGGAATAAGTTCTATGAGTCCTCTTTTCACGTATGCCCGGCTAACCTAACCCGTCGAACAGAAAAAAGAAGTTCCACTACATGGTTTACGATGGTCAAATACGTTCGTATGACAACCGGGACCAACGTACCCTCCGAAGCACGTCCGGTTGCATATACTACTATATTAGTCCACCCAACCAATGTACCAATTATAAATAACGATTACGTGTACTTTTCAATTGTGGTTTTACATCATAAAATGTGATTAGATAATATTTACGAATTTTCTAGAATGAAAAATTTTTTATTATTATATTGAATTGAAAAACAAGTTTAGATTTCAATTGCATAGGTAATATTAAAGTGTTAAGTTGCCACATATTGTAAGTTCATACTGTCTCGTGCAAATTCAGAAATACTGAAAATACAGTTTAAACAACTAACTGTATATTGGAATACCCCCGAATATTTTCAAAAATATGACTTGTAAAATCTTGTGTGTCAGTTATTACAATAACCGTTTAGCTTCATAGATTTCAGACACCAGCAGTCAATGTTATCTGTTAAACTAAGACCACATAATTATATAAAAAAACCTAGAACTAAAAGGCAGATTTTGTTCTTTGTGGCCTACCCTTACTGACAATTTAAATAAACATGCTATATTTTGAAAGCTGATGCCATAAAGGGGCCGATAATTAACGTTTTGATTTCCCAACGGCTTTACTAACCGAACTATGGTGGCTTTTATGTGTGAAATATGAAAATATTTGTGTTACGTATTTATATTCATACATGTTATTATCAAAATAAAAATTATAACGCAGTTATATTCAGTTTTAAACCTCGAAAATCATGTTTCTAAGCGTGGCGACATTAGAGCGTATATCTTCTAAACTTTTGGATCCGTTGTATGAGGTAAAAAATATTTAAAATATTCTATATCAATTGATATTTAAAATGAAAAGCATATCACTAGCATATTATCCCCAATTCCTGTTTTTCATAAACATAGGCCAGGTCATAGGTTTAATTATAGTAGTATCAAATAATTTGCTATTAATCTTTATATTATATTCAATTACATATTATAGTTGGAAGAACATGGAATACTACATAAAACTTAAATAAATTGAAATAGTTCTCTGAAACGATCTGCTATGTCGAAGTCAATCGAAAGAGCTCGAAAACAGAGCTTATTGAAACTAAGGGGATAAGCGAGTCTTCCAATGTATGTTGAAAGGATAATGAGACGAATACCAGAGTTTCAGTAGCTGAACTGCATTCGTGCGCTAAAGCAAATCATTTAAAATATAGAGATTGCACTATTGTTACATAAATTATTACGTCTAAATGAGCATACTAATTGATAGTATTTTTATATTGACATACAAAACAATACACAATATTTCAAATTTATTCAAACACATAATTTGTAATATAAGAGGAAATATATTGTTTTTTGAACAGAGTCACTATCATTTTTCTTAGTAAGATTTGCGTCATATGTAACAGAACAGTGATTTATCTGTTTACGTATTTGGATACTGAATACAGAAAATTCATTTACTTTTATTTAAGTTATGCATATGCAACTTTACGTGAGCCCAATACAGGGTGTGTAGAACTAGTTTAAAAAGCTTCTCCATTTGGTTAGTGAGGTCAGTTTCAGTAAGAACAATGTCTAATAAACATAGGTCTTATTCTAGATAATTATAAAACTACATGAGATCAAAGTTTTAATGGTATAATTAATTTACAATTATAATATCAAGTGGTCTTGAAGAAAATATTTTCAACCACCAGTTACTTAAAAAGACACATTTAAACAATCGTAAAATGCAGAACATTATGCAAGTTTTCTTTGAAAATAAACTCATGGGATATTAAGATGCTCCAAAAGCTTCGACAATGCATCAACATGATGGTGCTCTGCTCCATCATGGAAGACAAATGAGTGCGTGGCTTCATTATCCTGATAGATGGATTGGATGTGGAGAGCCCGTCATATGGCCTACAAGATTTCCCAATTTAAATCCTCTGGATTTATATCTTTGGGGGCCTCTACAGTAGCCGATGTACAGTGTTGAAATGCATACATACAGAATCAATATATTTATCAAATAAAATTTGCAACAACAATGTAATGTTTCGAGTGTAAGATTCGCTGATTCGTTAGTATTAGGCCTGTATTCAACCTTAAGGAGCACCTTTTGATAATTTATTATAAGAAATAAATGGTTTTATTTAGTATTTTGTTTTGTATGGCTAAAAGCCACTTGATACCAGGTTTTGAGTTCATCATGCTATTAAAATTTTGATCCCTGTAGTCGCGTAATTACTTAAACTAGGACCTACGGTATTAGACACTTTTTACTTAAAATGATCTCGCGAAACAAACAGTAATATCTTTTATCCAAATTTCGAAGCGCCTTGTATATATCAGTTTCTGTCTTATGACGTCACAGCATGTTTCTATGTGTCACAGCGTCGGCATTTGTGTACAAACGTTTATAAGTGTAATTTGAAAATTGTAGATATTCATTAACATTTTGAATTCAATAATTTTGCAATTTATATTTTAAAAAATGTATATACTTTTATCGATGGGGACAAGGGTGCAAAATCATTTGAAATTTTGCTGTGAGAGTGCTATCATAAGCGTAGCAAGATATTTCACGGATACATTTCCATTTCATGTTTGCTGAAAAACATAAATGAAAATTACACACATTAGATTGTTAAGAATATAACGGTTACATTAAAAACAGTTAGCAGTGATTTTGCTAGTAAAATGTGGATTGTGCGTTTCTAAATTCAGCCTCCGCCACTGGTATTTTTGATAATTGTTTTTGTGTTTCCATTTGACAAGAGAATCCGTTGACAACCGCCGGCTGTAGGTAGTGTTGACGTAGATTATTTTACATTCCAGTTTGTTTGGACAAGCACAGTATTTATACAGGGTGACTCAATAGAAACTAGTAAGCCTACCATTCAAAAATTAGTCAACACAAATGCAGAAAAAACACTGTGATATATATCTTTCATTGGCGGTATTATGAATCAGAGATACCTGTCTGATATGCTTGAGAGTTTACTTCTAAATTAATAAATTGTTATAATTACTATGTTACAATATTTGAAATAATTAGACTTAGATGTTTATAAATATGACTTTTTTGTTGTCGGCTACACCTACACTATTTAAAAAATGATTTGAATACAATACAAAACCTACCAGACAGGAATAGTAAATAATATTGTAAATATGGTTTACTTCTAAACTATTAAATTGCTATACTGATATTTGAAATACTTAGATATTTACAAATTAGACTCTATTGTTGTCGTTCAAACTTACTTTGTTCAAAGTTGATTAGAGTAAAATACCAAATAAGAGGCACTTCTGCTTGTAATACTGCCAATAAAAATTTAAATATCGCAATACCTTGACATATGTATTTTGGGTTGCCTATTTTTCGAATAGTGAATCACCATACAGACAAGGCGGTAACAAATTTTTGTCAGTATTACTAAATAAAAAATTGTATCAACATTGTAATAGTTTACGCTGCAACTTTCAAAGAGTAATCACAAATCTGCGTTTTCTAAATTCTTTTCCCTTATCAACTTTTAACTAAACAGACAGTACATGCATTTCCATGACATATGATCGATTTTACTCATAATTCAGTAAACTTTCAATATCATGCACAAACTCAGGTATAAAATGTAAACAACAGAGAGAATATAATGGATATTTGATTACATTTGTAATGGGCATTAAAAATATTTTGTCGAAATACGTACGTACTGAAAGCTCCCACCGTTATCTAGAGTCGAAGTTTACAGAGTGATTAAGAGAAGAAGAGATTACAGAAGGTAGGGGTTGTTCCGGTTGGGCTAGTTGTATGCATACTCGGGAAGAAGGTGCGAAGATAGCAATATTTTATTCGGGAAGCAAAGACAAACATGTTAATTGCACGAGAGTGTCGGGGGTGGAAGACAGATGGCTCGCGCAGGTGGTGTATCCGTGACAGACGGCTGGCGGCGCTAACGGCGCGAAGCAACGCTTTTTCAGGGACGGTCGAGCTGGAGGAAGATCGCAGAACCGCCGTAAAATATCGAGTACTTGCAATAAAAGACCAATATCCGATTACTATCGCCTGAACACGTTTTACTCGCGAATGCTAATTCTTGATAAGCAAAGAGTAAGTCCGGATCTTGTAGCAGCTGTTAACGAGACACATGAGGCCAATGTAAATGTTTCCGACGCCTGCCCTGTGGTGCCTCCTACGGCATAATATGTGGGAATTTGTCGCAGTAAATTTTGGAAGCGGCCGGGCGCCTCGTTGGTTGGGGTTTATCCTCATCCACGCGCATCAGGATGGGATTTGATTTCTACGCGGCGTTGCTCTCGGGAATTAAGGTATTGTTTCCGCAGATTATCTCGCAGCTCTGTATACCTATATATTTTTTATATATTTACGCCATTTGTTTTAAGTTTAGTAGAAATACGTGCGACCCTTTATACGGTTGTCTGATTATGTGTAGTTTACCAGGGCCGAGCAAGCCATACATAAATAACAACGTTCTTAAGACAGGCGTGCTTAAATGTACCCCGAATTTTAACTAAACCGAGCACACCTCACACAATCGATTTTTTAGACATACACCTTGCATGTGCCTAAAAAATATGATGGAGTTAAATAAGCTGGATATTATTTTAATTGTCGTTTAATATGCAATGCGCATATCTTTTGAATTACATTTAGCGGAGGCATTAATTTTAATTAAAATTCGTATAAAAGTTCTCCACATTGAGGCATTCATATTTCATAATACCCTATGAAGTAGTATTATTTAATATGCTATCCGTGTATTAATGTTTTATTCTGTAGTTTTACGATCTAACGTCTTTAAGTCAAGTGGCAGGAAACGATTATAGTATTAGAATTAGCGAAAACTCGTCATAGCAATTTTTTTAAGAAAAAGCAAATACTATCCGTTAGTTATGGCTACTTGAAATTTGAAAAGTGAAAGTTTGAACAAGTTTTGTTAATTATTTCTTAATACCAATATGCCTTAATTATTTAATAGAAAAACAAGTGACATTAGTATCAGTACATTTCAATTATTTGGGTATATTATTCATAATCGGTAATTACTAAAGGTCGGATTTATATGCATTAAAAATATGAGAAATATGCACCAACATTCTGTTAAATATGTCGGAAGATATGCAACATATGCTACCACTTTTTACCAAACAACAATAAAAATAATGTAAGTTTTTATTTTATTATTACTTTGTACGGCCGCAATTTGATAATATTCTCGTTTATGCAACGCATAACTTCTTGCTTCTTACTTTCTCAGCAACTGTGTTTAACCCATGAGCTAAATATGTAAAATGGATTAAATTGTTATAGAATATTTTTAAATTTCAGCCTAACTTAACTGTATATGGTACAGCATCTGACAACATCAAAAACTTATTAACAAGTACATTATCCGGAAGGAAAAATTTTGTTAAACCATTATTAATAAATTTAGATAGTGTTACATTATTAGCATTCTCTAATTCTCTGCAACAAGTTAAATAACATTTACTAGGTTTTTCTTCATTACGTTCACTATATGTATATCGCTCACACGAAATAAATAAACCGAAAATTCAGTGTACACAGCTAAGTATTTGTTGCAACTCATTAACATAAACTATGTAATTTTTCTTAGTGTACTTTCACCTGATATAGATCTGTTTCAATATTTTTCTAAAAATGTCGATAACTTAGAAATGTCTCTCTCAATCAATCATAAATATTATCGATGAAATTGTTTCTTAGCGTACTTTCATCTAGTATAGATCTGTTTCAATATTTTTTTAAAAATACGCTAAAACGATTAGTGGACAATTTAGACAGTGGAATGTTTGCACAACCTAAGCGTCACACAAATCAAAACTGAAAATGTATCTCTCAATCAATCATAAATATTATCGATGTAATTTTTTCGTCGCGTACTTTAATCTGATATGGATCTGCTTCACTATTTTTCTAAATACGAGGGTCAAGCTACAATTATTGAGAATGGAAAGATTGATACAGGTTTTCAGAATTTTTATTTTAAATATGTTCAAAGTAATTGCCGTTCACAATAATACATTTGACCATTCTCTCCTTCCATAGTTTAAAAGCGTTCAGCCAGCTGTCTTTAGGAATACCATCAAAATAAGACTTAACAGCAATATCAATC